>VWZI01019552.1:77067-93182 GCA_013396835.1 Psilopogon haemacephalus
TTCCCCCAAGTGATTACCCTGATTTTAAGGAGTAAGAGAACTGCTGCAAGAACCATCAGTCTGGACTTAGTAAATGACCGAGAGGGTGTCTGTCTGGGTGATCTGCATTTAAATTGTATCATCTTATCCTCATTATCTTTTCGTGTAGGTGTCTGGGGATTTTTCTGAAGGATTCCTTTAGCATAAATCACAATGTATGATTTCTGATACCTCATTTTTNTAAATCCCTTTCTCCCTCTCCTCTGCTTTTTTTTTTCATTCCTCAATTATTTGTCCACTGGAAAGAGCTGACGCCTGAAACTTACAGGGGATGTGTGTTCCTCAGGTCTTCTGAGCGTTGTTGTATTAACATATTAATGTGTTTCTTCTCCTGTAATCTGCTGGCGGTGGCATCTTTAATCAGTTGTGAAGGACCATTCTGAAGCAGCCTGTGAAATTTGAAAGATACTCCAAAAGCAGCTGTCTGACTTGGTCTGAGATACTCATTAACAAACATCCATAAATTTATAATTGCAGACTGGCTTCCTTGTTTACCCTTCTCCCTTCGTAAGGAGGATGAGACATGACAGCTCGTCCCAGGGGCCTGCTGCACTTCTTGGCTGGTTGATGTCACTCTGTCTTTAGACTTGTGTCTTGCCCAGCGACCCAGGGACCCACTGATCTGCTACCTGTCACATCTGATTGCCTTAAAACAAACCTCTCTGATTACTGAAATAGAGAAATATTGGTGCATGAAGGTCTAAGCTCATCTTTAAAAGCCTCTGCTTCTGTAACAGATCCAAAGCTGAGATACGGTTTAAATTAATAACATAGGGAAAAACATTTCCATTCTGCAGGTTTTGTTTATGATTCTGCATTCCTTTATTGTGGTGTTGGAGCAGAAAGCGCTCCACGACCGGTGACAGTCGAGTTAGACCATCTTCCCCTCTTCACAGAAGTCTCCTCATTACATGTTTGTTATTTCTACTTAAAATCAGAGTCCTGAGGCTCAGTCAGTAATTTGTCAATGTGAAGTGAAAACCTAATTCCAGACTTTCTCAAGTTTAACTTAATTTAAAAATCTTGTACGCTGTAGAATTCAGTCAGAATTTCATATCCTGGCAAATCAAATTATTTTTTTGGCCCTTACATCAGCATGCTTTTATACATTTATTATGATTTTTAAGTAGATGCTGTTTTTTTGTGTTATACATTCTTTGGACTGATTTGGACATCCCCAGATACCTCTCAGTTGGCTGCTGTGTTCTGGACTCTGGACTGAATTTTAAACTGGTGTTTGGATCTGCTCAACTGTGCCGCTTAAACTGTAATTGTCATTTTTGGACTAAAAGAGCAAGCAGAATTTTTCCCCTAAGGTTTGGATGTGTTCATCATTCAGCCTTAAAACTGTTAAGCTTGCAAACAATTTGAACTTGATTGCTCTTCTGCAGAGCTGTGTCCTCCAAACAAAATTAATGGCAAAAACGCTTTTGAATTTTTGTGGGAACAGAATTGGGCTCTTACAACCTTGTCCAGTCTGCTCATCTTTCCAAAAACATCCTGCAGTTGGTGTTGCCAGTGCATTAGCAGTGATGCTTTGGCCTTTGGGCTACATGGACACTTAGCCACTAGTGTGGCTTTAGCAGTGAAAAGCAGGATTTAGCCACCTACCTGTGAGGTTCTGGCTATGCCAGGAACCCTGCATTTGGTGGCACAGACCTGCCCAGCACAAGGGATGCATCTGGAGGCTTCCCATGCTAGAGAGGGATCAAAATTTCTTAACATATAAAGCTGGCTGCAGCATGATCAGTGTCTGGGTGAGCTCTCATTACTTGTCTGACCCAGAAGGGTGTGCAGCCTGGTCCAGCACACTGAGGCTGATGTTTTTAGTTCTGAGAATTGTAAACTTAGGAGTCCTTGCATGTTAATCACTGCCCGTGTATTTGATCCCAGTGCTGCTTGCTGTCGCCAGCAGGGTCTTGCTTGCTCACCAGTAGCTCCCATCCGGCTGGGTGCTGTTGTTTGGAAAATGGATTAGCTTCCTTGCCAGCTGTAATTGCCTGCGAGGCTGTGATAGCCATGTAGGCAGAGCTCTGCAGAAAGGCTGTGAGCCCTACAGCCCTGTGTTTGGGGACACTGCTGGGACTTGGCCCCAGCTTCCCATCACATCCCTGCCTGCCCCTGATTGGAGGCATATCCCCCCTCGCAGGGGGCTTCTGCCTGTCAAGAGGTGTTTGCATCTCCTGAATCAGCCTTTCACAAGTACCTGCATATTTTTTTTCCCCAAAAAAGAATACTAAATTCTGGATCACTGAAACAGAAGTGAAAAGTCCCCAAACCTTATGACTGGGAGAAGAAATAGTAACTTGGACTATTTTCTGAACAATTAGAACGAGGGGACAGTCTCAAGTAGTGCCAGGGGAGGTTCAGGCTGGATGTTAGGAGGAAGTTCTTCCCAGAGAGAGTGATTGGCATTGGAATGGACTGCCCAGGGAGGTGGTGGAGTCCCCATCCCTGGAGGTGTTCAAGCACAGCCTGGATGGGCACTGAGTGCCATTGGCTAGGGCTGGGAGATAGCTTGGACTGGATGAGCTTGGAGAGCTCTTCCAACCTGGCTGATAGTGGAATAGAATAATATTGTAATAGAATAGAATCAGCCAGGTTGGAAGAGAGCTCCAAGCTCATTCAGTCCAACCTAGCACCCAGCCCTAGCCAATGGCACTCAGTGCCCCATCCAGGCTTTATTACTAATTTAGTAATTAGTAAGTAATTAGTAAGATGATGCCCTCTCATCATCTCAGTTTGACACCTCACAAGTTTCATCCACTGTTTTTAAGGGAAGCCAACAACCTTTGTTTGGAAAAGTGACATTGTCAGCCATTCAAGCCCCATTTTTAATTATACTTCTTGCCAGCTCCCAGGCAAGAAGATGTAATTTCAGAAAGACATGAACTATCTGTGTAATTACGAGTTTCATAAAGTGCTTGAAAATGGTGAGAGGGAGCATATTGCAAATCTCTAAAAATAAATAGTTTGTAAAGTCATAATCATTATAAAACAGATTTACTTGCAAAGACAGCATTACACATGTTAAGGGTAGTCTGTCACTTGCAACACGCAGTACATATGTGACTTGGAAAAAACAAGCCCCTAAGAGCTGTGTTAATGATGAATTTTATTTCTGTTCTGTCATTTTAATGAATGTAAAATTGTGAAAATAAGAAGGGAATTGATTTATTTTTTTTTTTAATCTGATTTAATCCTGGAAATTATTGTTGAGGAGAGACCCTGGTTTTGAATCACGAGCCCCCTCGTGTCTTGTGAAAGACAGCAGCAGGACCCCCTTCACCAGCAGCTAATCTCCCTTTTTGGCCACCCCACCAGCTCATTTACCTCGTTTACTTGGGTTTGAGTTTTGGGGTTTTGGTTTTGTTTTGGTTTTCTTTTTACTTTAAATTCTATTGCTGGCTACATTGGAAAACTAGTAAAATACTATCATTTTCCAGATAATGTTCTTAACTTCTTGGCATCTGTTCCTCCTTTCAAACCCCTCAGGATAATCCACAGCTCCTCAAAAACATGAGTCAAATACATTACAAATTTCCCTCAGAGAATCAACATCTTTTCCAGCTGTTTGGACAGTCTATCTAAAATCTGACCAGACCTCTCATCTCCCAGTATTGTTTGGAGCTTTTGTTTTTTTACTTTGATTTGTTCGATGTTATAATTTCTAAACCGAGCCAATAATTTCAGTCTCTTTGGTTCTCTTTACAGTACTTGCACTGCACAATAAAATGATCTATTATCCAAAGAAGATTGCACTGTTTTCAACTATTTCTATTCACTGGTGCAAAATTTCATACCCGTGTCAACAGCCTCCCTTTTTAAAATTCTCCCTGAGCAGTTCCATATAGAATTTATGCATTAAAATGTCTCTCAACCATATTGCTGCGAGGATTTCCATTGGTTTCAGGTAGGTGCACAGCAGTTATGTGGACTGCAGAAAGCCCTTGGTAGATCTTCTATTTTAAGTATAGTTCTGGCAACTGGGCAATTTGGTTTGGTTTTGGTCTGGGCTTGTTTGCTTGGTTTTTTTATAATAATGCATTTGTGATCATTCCACTTAATTCCCTGTGTATTTTGTCTGGCAAAATAGTATAAATCCAGATGTTACAGCTTTAGAGACTGGCAAGTTACCTGGTAAGCAGCCTGAGGGAGGAACTGGCTTCTAAATTTTTCCATCTCAATTAGCAAAAAGAAGCTTATCACCCGTCCTTTCTGTCCAGGACTGCTTATTTTCCTCTAACCTTTAATAAACCTCCGTCTACTATGGAGAAAGAGAATGATGTTAGGAGTATCCAGAATTGGGTCAGCCGATACCCATGAACAATATGGTCTCCTGCTCTATTTTTCATTTGTTGCCTGCAAGAGGAAGAAAGCAAAGGAGTTTATAACCATAGTAACACTATGTCCCAAATACCACAATACATTAGATCATACTTTTAAAGCACTGGATTAAATAGGATGGCCAGCAATCAGGAAGGTGTCTGACACTTGAGTTGCCCAGGAGGGTGCTAATTGTGTGGGTTTGTGCTCGATGACAGATGTTAGCTGATAGTTTCTCCCCAAGATGGGGACTAACACGGCAAGGGCTCTGCTGCATTATCAGCCACAAGCTGCTCTGGTGCTCAGCAAGCTGGAGGCAGGCTTGTAGCTGTAGGATCTGGCAGCTCTTGTGAGGATCCCAGTCCTATGCCTCACCCAACTCTGGAGACCCTGAGCTGTCTTCCTGGTGCTGGGTCACTGCAGGTACACGCCAATGGATTTCAGTCTTTCCCTTCCCACCTCTCCTCCTCTCTGTCTTTGGCTGCTGCAGCTCCAGCTCCCCTCTGCCTCACCCTGCTTGTCCTCCTGCCCCAGAGTTCCCCAGCACTACCTCTGTTCCCACCTGTGGCATAACCCCTGTGGTTGCTCACCATCCCCATCCCATCTGCTAGCTTGGAAAAAAAAAAAACTATTTAAAAGCTTGCTACTGATCCTGAAGCTACCTGAGATCATTCTAGATGAACTCAGCAAACAAATAATTACTCAAGCAGTAATATCAGCAGATTGTGAAGAAGCTCCTTGAGATTTTGAAGGAGCTGACATGTGGCAGTGACAGAGGAGTGAAGGTATCAGTCATCTCGTGGAGGTCAGCTGCAGGTAGGACTGGTGGCATGGTCACCACCTGATACATAGCACCTGGCTGTCTTCTGCAGCCCAGGGCCTCACAGCTTGCTCCAGTGTCTGGGGAGGATGCTCTGTAGTGGTGTGGTGATGTACTGAACCAATTGGCACTCTGGAAGTTCAGCAGCTTCCAGTTCTTGACTGTTGTCTTTCAGAGATGATTAAATAATGGGCACCTGTGCACACAACCTCTGTAAGAAACGGGCTGCAAAGAGAAAGAAAGACAAAAATACCCTGTAGGGGAAAAAAATAAATAGGCAAACTGTGATGGATCCTTTCCATCACAGAATCACAGGACATTAGAGGTTGGAAGGGACCTCCAGAGGTCATTGTGACCAACCCCCTGCCAAGGCAGGATCTGCTAGAGTATTCTGCATGTGGAAGACAAACAGGTGGGTTTGGAAAGTCTCCAGAGAAGGAGACTCCACAACCTCTCTGGGCAGCCTGTCCAAGGGCTCTGTCACCCTCACTGGAAAGTTGCTCCTCGTGGTGAGCTAAAACCTTCTCCGTTCCAGTTTGTAGCTGTTGCTCCTTGTCTGATTGCTGCTGACCAGCAAAAAGAGCTTGGCCCCAGCCACTGACACCCACCCTCAGATACTTCTACACATTGATCAGGTCTCCTCTCAGCCTTATCTTCTCCAGACTAAACAGCCCCAGCGCTCTCAGTCTCTCTCCATAGGGCAGATGCTCAAGTCCCCCCCAGTCATCCTGATGATCTCCTTCGGTCCCTTCCAACCCCTAATGTCCTGTGATCCTTGTGGTTCTCTGCTGGACTCTCCCCAGCAGGTCTCTGTCTCTCCTGAACTGAGGAGCCCAAAACTGGACATAGTACTGTAGGTGTAGTCTCAGCAGGTCAGAGAAGAGGGAGAGAACCTCCCTAGCCCTGCTGGCCACACTTTTCCTGATGCCCCTTAGGATGGTTTCGGCACTCTTGGCTGCGAGGGCACATTGCTGCCCATGTAGAACTTGCTGCCCACCAGCACTCCAAGGTCTTCCTCCATGGAGCTGCTCTCCAGCAGGGCAGCCCCAACCTATACTGGTGCCTGTTGTTGTTCCTCTCCGGACGCAGGACCCCATATCTCATGAGGTTTGCCTTCCCCCAGCTCTCCAGCTTGCCCTGCACTCATTGGGCATCAGCACAGCCTGAGGGGTGTCAGTCACCCCCCCAGTCACTTGAAGTCATGCTGTAGGCAACCCAGCAGAACTAAGAGTGAGTTTAGAACCAGGCAGATGGCTCTCCACAGGACCTGTGTTCCCTGAAACATTCTGCATGCCACGTTTTAGTGTGCTGCGTGTTGAACTCTGTGTGTGTATACTTTGAGTTGGAGTCACAAAAGGTAATTTTCTGAAAGAAAAGCTGTTTGGGGGATGGTTTTTTTGCATTACTGGGAGTCCAAGAGGAGCACACAAGGTATAGTCATACTCCTGCTGAAGTCTTGCATGCAGATGTGCTTGTGGCAGTATGAGCAGGTGTGCAGTGTTGTGTGTGGCTCTGATACAGTGGATGTGTGCTTCTGAAATTTGGCATATGATGGGTTTTGCACACAGTGATAGTTTGAACCTCCTTCTCAATCTAGACACCCTAAATTGTGCCAGTGATGACTTCGCCAGTTTAGGAGGTCTAATAAAATTTTATTTAGTGCTATTCCAGTGGGGATTAAGTCTTAATTGTTATTTATGATAATTCCTTAAAAAAAAAAAAATATATAGGTGTACCCTGGTGGTGTTTCAAAGAAGTATACAAAAATCCTTAAGGCCCAGCATCCTGCAAGGGGGACCTGTTAAGCTGGAGAAACTCTGGTGTCCATGTGGCTGTGAGCACATTTGAGCTTGCAAAACACACTTGCTTAGGTATTCTGTGGCTCTAAGGGCTGCTAATTGCTGTTTGATAAAGAACCTTCTGCCTTCTGGACTGGGTGGAAGCTTTCTTGGTTGGTGAGCAGGGCTGATGTACTGTGACAGACGTTGATATTAACCCTTCTCTTTCTAAGGGCTGCGTTCAGCTTCTGGCGGCGTGCAAAAGTCATTATTGTCACATGTTTCTGGTTCCTGAAAATTAATGTTTTTAAGACAAACATGGAAAGAAAAAGCTCTGGACACTTCATTAACAGGAAAGCAGTTGAAGTTCTGCCATAAAAAAAGCTTATGAAAAAAAATGTATAATACTGTTTGGCTCCATGCAGCTTTCTAGGGAATTCAAATCCTTGAATAAGTAATAGTAGTTTTATAATATTCTGTGACAGAGCATGCTTGTTATGTAAACATAGTTACTAAAGATACTAGGACAGATGTGTTTAATACTATAAATTGATCTTACTTGAGCATGAAAGTGACTGAAGTCCTTTTGAATGCTTTCTAATACACCTAATGCTTGTGCCAAGAGCGCAGAATTTATCTGCGTCTTTGACCTTTGCTAAGCCTTTTCCTCGCGAGGATTCGTTTCTGAACTCCGTCTCGAGTTGCAAGCTGCTTGCTTTGTACAATCAGTCCATAAACCTCTTGTAAGGTAAAATTGAACCTCATTTCCAGCACGGAACAGTACCGCTAGGTGAGCTTTGGTGGAGATCCTGGACACCTGAGGTGGTGCATTGCCTCCCAGCTTCCACTGTGTGGTCCTTGATGCTGTGGAATGTGTGCGTGAAGCACATTCCAGAAGAAATTGCTGGTGTAGTGGCATTTGCCATGAGGGGCAGATGAAAAATGAAGTTACAACCACATGGTGAAACCTCCACCAGAGTTGTTGATGTTACTCCAGCTCTTCCAGATGAGTGATTTCCTCCCCTGCTGTTAAGTGGGTGGTGATGGCGCTGTCTAAGAATCAGTATAGGCTTTTTATCTCCCCTGCCCTCACAACTTCTTCATGTTATAACTCTTGTATAGTTCCTTATCTTTGTTTCTGTATTTTGGAGTCCTTGTTGCTACAGCAGGGTCTTGAGCTTCCCTATGTTTGTGTAGGCACAGCCCCTCTCTAATGGCTATTACCTTTGCCAATAGCTGACTGATTTTTGAGGGAAAAAAGAAAAAGCAATGAATCTGTGTTTCTAGTACACACTTCTTTTGGTTCTTATGTACTAGTGAGAAATGGATTAACCCTTAAACAACATTAAACATCTCTCAGATCATTAATAGCTAACATCAATGTCAACTTACATTTTTTTCAATCTTAGTCTAATACTTGCATCAGTTATGTTGTTGATGAGACTTTTCCATAGATTGTTTAGGCAACTAAATAATCTCTTCTAATGGGAGGTGTCTCTGCCTATGGCACAGGGGATTGGAACTGGCTGAGCTTTGAGGTCCCTTCCAACCTAAACCATTCTGTGATTCTAACTAGTGAACCTTGCCTAACCACCTTACTATGTGCTCTAAGAATCGTATGTCTGCAGCTTTATGGGTTAGTTGTTGCTGGAACCATACTGTTGCCAGATATTTCTTTCAACTACACCTCCTGTATATTGTTTTTTCCCTTGCATCCTGAGTGCCATGTTGGGGCATGATGGTCAAGGAACTTGGGCTGCTTTAGTTTCCAGTGAAGGTGAAAAGGGGTCCCCAAATGGTTACGCTGAAACAGGATTTTGCCTCAAAAAAATTTAAAACCACTTTTGTTGAAACTGAAATATGTTGTGGGACCTGCAAGATTTTAATGGTGCAGCTACTGAAAAGCTCGGGGGAGGTAGTTTATTGTATATTGAAACTATTGTCTGCTGCAAGGTGGCACTGAGGATGAAACAAAGGCATTCAAATGGCAGCTGAATTGTTGCATTGAAACCTAAACACCTAAACCTAGCAACTTTTTCAGAGAAGTTGGGCATGGTAAGCTCATGCTCTGAGTGCAGACTCAGTTTGTAAATTAACTGTCATAAAATTAGTAGACACTGGAACTAACTAAAAAAATACAGAAGAAATTCCAGGCTTCAGATAGTACTGTTTTGAGCCTTTTTTTGGGGGGAGTTTCGGGTTGTACTCTAAAAAAGAGACATCATCATTATGGAGTAAAATATATTCTGTGCTAGGTTTAATATTCCCTTCCTCCCTGAGCCCAAATGCCCCAATGTAACTGAAGATTTAATGAATTCTATACAGCTTCTCTACAGAAGCTCACTGCAGTTAGTTGACCAGCTGAGAGCATGAGGAGCCATTTATTCTGTGTTTGTGTTGCTGGTTGGTTGGTTGGGGTTTTTTTTTTATCCTTTTTAACTTAATACAGGGAGGAGATGATGAATTACCAGCAAGTTATTTTACTAAGAGACCTGGGTTCTGGGGTACCAAAACAATTGTGAATGTCAATGTTTCCTCTGTCCTGGTGTGTAATTCTTCAGGTCTTAGAAAGTCACAGCAAGGTCTTTTACGGCAAATTTCCTAATCCCTAAACCAGACTCAGAGTTTTGTCCCAGGCATGTGGTGATACCTCTCACTATTAAAGCACATGATATTTCCTTCTTTGTTATGGTCGTGTCACAGGTGAGGCTCTGCTTCAAATGCCTCTTGGAGAATTGTTTTTAAACATGGTTTCCTAGGAAAACAAGCCCCATGGGCTGGTGCTTGCCGCGTGTGTGTGCCTGCCTGTGTGCCCTGCTAGCAGTAACTTCTGACTCTTGTCCAACTTAAACATCTCTGAGAGCTCTCCTGAAAAAAAAAAACAAAACAACCCAAATACATCCTATGCTAGATAGTAAAGAATCAGGGCAGGACACAAATCACTGTTTCATGGAAAACCAAATTTTACTTGTTCAGCTGCTTATGGACCTGTTTTTTTCATATGTAACGTATGGATTTAATTTGTTTCTTTTCCAAGTTGGGAAGTATTGCTCTTTTTTAGCTGATTCTTGCATGACTTTGTCTTGGTCCAGGCTGGGTTGTTTTGATAGGGAGCTGTGAGATGATGGATTTAGTTCTCATGCAGTTGTGCAAGCCAAGCGATCTGGCTCCATTTTTGCACAGAATCTGTGTGATTGCTACTCATGTTTTTATTGTGCAATGTGGCTTCAAAGTGTGGATGCTTGTCTGATGTTAGTGACCACATCACCTTCTCTTTGATTCAGTTTTACAGCAGTAGTTTAGGTTTTCTGTAAGTCATGTCAGGATGTGTTAGGAGATCCTCCATTGTTCCCAGCACGACTGGCAAGCTGCTGACATTTCCATCCTTGCAAGCACAGCTGTCCAACCAAAGCTGCCTCCAAGCCTCAATTGCAACTTGAACCAAGAAGTGATGCCTTTCTCCTTTGACCTGTATTTATCTTCCCCTTTTCATAGAATCATAAAATCACAGAATGGTTTAGGTTGGAAGGGACCTCACAGTTCATCCAGTCCCAACCCCCCTGTGCCATAGGCAGGGACACCTCCCACTAGAACAGGTCACTCAAGGCCTCAGCCAACCTGGTCCTGAACACCTCCAGGGAGGTTGTGGAGCACAGAAGCACCCAATGGGATCAAAGATCCACAGGTTCCACAGCCTCCCTGGGCAACCTGTGCCAGTGTCTCTCCACCCTCACTGCAGCGTGTCACCAGCATCAGTCCTGGGGAGGCTCTGGGAGATCTGCCCCAGTTACCATGCATCATTGTGCCTTACAGGTTCCATCTGGATTTCATAATGTTTTTTCCCCTGGATGGGGAAAGGTTTTCCCCTTTACAAGTGTCATGTTCCTGTTCTCCCCTGCCTTCCCAGGCACTCTGCAGCACCACGGGGCAGGCTCACACATGCTGCCTCCTAACCTGTATTCTGCCTCCTGTCTTTGCTGCAGCCAGTGGACAGTCCTTAAGAAAGAAGTGCTCATATCATTACATGGACACTGTTTTAGCACATTACCTGAAATATAAAAGAGTGACTGTTCAAAGTAAGTTTTTTAGCCTTCCCAAATCTAAATTGTGTCTTTGGAGCCCAAAGAACATTTATTGTATTGAATGTATATAGCTTTATATATCCCCCCCACTGCCAATGAAAAACAGGAGTAGTACCCTCAGACTGTGATTTAGTACTGTCCTCAGAGTTGTACTAATTTATCAGTGCATGTTCAGTCATTTGTTTTGATTTCTTCAGTTGAAATAGCTTGGAATGGTAAGCAGTAGTATGTGTGAGGAGAGTTTAGGGAACATTTTTTGTTCTGATTGCTCACATCTGCAGTACAGCTAAGGCACATCAGCTCTTGTTATCCTTAGCCATACCAGTTTTGGTTTTGCTCATTCCATCTGCAGTCACCTGACGTGAGGATTTGCACAACTGCATTGAATTACTCATCTCTTTCTGAGAGTAGCTGATAAAAGCTTTCTAGTAAAGTCTTATCTTTTGGTTGTAACTTGGAGGATGAGCTTCTAAGACACAGTTGTGCAGTGGGAGGTAGGCTTGCTCTTTTAAATGTCTCCTGCTTTGCAGGCTAGGCTGAATCAAAGCTTCACTTCTGGCTTCTTCTCTTTGGTGTGCTTTTGTTAATTTCCCACAACAGTTAAAATGCCAATAGTTAGTAGGAAAAGTTCTATGAGCTTCTGCATGGAAAAGTATGTCTTACTTTATGGAGATGGATTTAAAGTTAGTTATAAATGTGATGACAAAGTGCTTTGTTTGAGTGCTTTTAGGTCGTAGAATCATAGAATCACAGAATGGTTAAGATTGGAAGGGACCTCAAAGCTCAGCCAGTCCCAACCCCCCTGTGCCATAGGCAGGGACACCTCCCACTAGAACAGGTCACTCAAGGACTCATCCAAACTGGTCCTGAACACCTCCAGGGAGGGAGCAACCACAACCTCCCTGGGCAACCTGTGCCAGTGTCTCACCACCCTCACTGCAAACAACTTCCTCCTCACATCCACTTTCAATCTCCCCTCTCATACTTCAGACCCATTCCTCCTCCTCATCCTCTCATTACAAGACCTTCTCAATAGTCCCTCCACAGCCCTCCTGCATCCCCCTGCAGATCCTGCAAGGCCACTCCAAGGTCTCCTGGCAGCCTTCTCCTCTGCAGGCTGCAGAGCCCCAACTCTCTGTGCCTGTGCTCAGAGCAGAGCTGCTGCAGCCCTCTCAGCTGCATCTTGGTGGCCTCCTCTGCACTGGCTCCACCACTTGCATGTGCTGCTTGTGCTGGGGGCTGCAGAGCTGCAGACAGTGCTGCAGCAGAGTATCTGCCCTTACACACTGGAAGGATGCAGTGAGCATTGGCCTCAAGTAACTGAGATTCAAGCAGTCAAATTGGGATGCAGATTTCAGATATCAGGGAAAAGTTAGGGCAAGAGCTAATTGTCATAACAGTACAAAGCTTTTAACTTGGGGGCTGGTGTTTGTTTGGTGTTTAGCAGTCACCTGCCAGTCCTTTTCTGGTGAGTGCACAATGTGTTGGTTGTTCCTCTGAGTGTACCAAAGCAGGGTTTATTCAGCCACAGTCCTCAAATACTGTCACAGATTGCCAAAGACAGACCCAAAAATGTTCAGAATCACAGAATGTCAGGGGCTAGAAGGAACTTCAAGAGGTCATCCAGTGCCCATCAGCCCTGGACTGATAAAGGCAAGCAGTGTCACAGCACAGGTGTGTAGGACTGCAGGAATTGTCCTTCCCAAGCCATGGTGTGACAGAGCCTCACTGCCCTAGCAGAGGAGCCTGCACAGTTTCCTGTGTCTCTTGCTGTATTTGCACCTTTTCAACTCTGTCAGTCACTCTCAGAAATCAACAGGGACTATTTCTGTACCAAAAGAAAAAGAAAAAAAGAAGATAGGAAAACATGAAGGGCCAATTTGGGCCAACTACTAGTGGGTTTACATCCCAGGAGACCTTCCTATGAACTCCATGTGGCAGGAACTAATGCTGAAGTAGTGCAGGAGTGAAAATCTCAGGTTACTGCTTTCTGGATCTACCACTGAGTGACTGACGGAACGAGGCAAACAGTGCCAAAAAGAGAAGAGCTTTTTAAAAATTCCAGACTACCATTTTCTTATGCCCATGTGTCTTCAATCAGGTTTAGACAAGCTGAAGCATCATTTATTTCCCCTCAGATTCACTCTTTTAGGGAGGCAGGCAGAGGCACGCAGAATTACTGAGTTGGAGAGCTCTTAAAACGTCTTTGATGCAAGATGCCTTCTACCTACTGAAGAGCTTAAACTAAATAATTCCTTTCACGTAATGGGAAAAAAAAAAAATCATGCAGGATCTTCCCACTCTCCTCACCATCAGAAACCCATTACGCAGTCCAGGCAGGTGGAATCAGTGCTAATTGTCCAAAAGTCAAGACCAGGCAGGTGCTGTGGGTGGCTGTTTCCAGCTTTCCTGCTCATACTGGGGCCATCCACTTCATGCAACAGGAGAAGTCTCATTGATTCTTTCAGAGAGCTGCTGCTGAAGACATATTGGAGGAAAGAGTAGAAATCAGAGACATTAGAGAAGATCACAAGCATCTGACCGTGCTTCAGAGATAGTGAAAGTATTCAGGTGGCACAGATGTAGCACAGAGACCTGGAAGAGAGGAGTAAGTTTCTTCCAAACTCCTCTGCTTTATATGAGGGTGAGAAAAAGCTCTCTGTGTTTCCACTTTGGCCAGTAACTTTTCTCTCACTCTCTCTTGGTAACCAGGAGGTTGTTTGGGTTTTTTTTTAATCAGTTGACACTGGTAAATCAAATCAAGATTGAAAGGCATTCAGAGGGAGCACCTTGATATTTGCTATTCAAGTTTACATCCAACTCCCTGTGGCATACAAAGTGGTGTGCACCGTAGGTACAGTCAGCATGCAGCACCACTGTTCATTAGAGATGTGTTTTGTTGGGGGCTGTCTCTACCATTAGGTTTATGTGAGGGTCTCTTCTATTTCTGCACTTCTTTTTAGGCACAATGTAACATCAAGGTCAGGTAGCACAACTGCTATTTCCTACAAGATTTCCGACTGCTACTTGTGATGACTTAGGAGTCTGGGCCTGGAACAGGCAAGCTTATGTGCCTAAAGTTGACTTCTTCAGATCAGGATGCTGCTTTGGTTCCTCTGATACCCTGGTCTTACTGTTCTGCTTGGTTGTGCTCACATCCTCAACATTTTATGAAGTGGTTTGGCTAGAAACACCTTCACTGTAGCACACGTTCAGGTATGTATAGTCCTGACATACATTGCCTTGCATGGTTTTTATTACATATTATGGTGTTTGGAGATTGTGCAGATGTAACTGCATTAAAGAACAGCTTGGTCTTTGATATTCCATTTGTTCTTTGCAGTTCAACTGTATAAACCATAACTGTACTAGATGAACAGAGCACTTCCACCTGACACTTTCTATGCAAGTTTGGTGGCTGCTTCTGTAAGGTGTTTTGATATGTAAAGAGGTGTCTGCTCCAGTGTTTTGCCTTAATACTTAGTTTCTTTGCTTTTATAGCGTAGACCAGACCCCTTTATAGTGCTTTAATGTATTTTTGCATGTATTATAAACACACCTACACATGCATCAGTTCAACATTCCAGCAAGGCAGCTGATTTTAAAAAAATGTTGTTCAACAAGTTGAAACTGGTTGGCACATATCTGGAAAAAGAAATCAAATAAAACTGGCAACTAAAGAGAAAAGGAAGTTGATATTGGCACTTCATCACAGAGGTCTCTAGGTAAAACATATGCAAAAGCCCTCAAAATGCAATTCTGCTTTGGGAAGTGACTATGTAAAAATGTCACCTTGCTCAACAGATCTATTCCTTGCATGTACTCAGTCTCGCATCTGCTTTCTCAGGTTTTTTTCCTGTTAACTCTGCCGTGCCAAAGCTTTGTGCTGATAGTGTCTAAAGGGTTAAGCCCACCTGGAACCTTCTCCTGACTCCTCCCTAGGGGTGGTCAAATCGAGTATTTTATTGAGCTTTGATCTCAGGCAGGGCTAGCCTAAACCCAATACATAGTGCTGCCCTTGAGGCCGTTTGCAGAGGACTTCAGGTGCAGGTGGAGAGCTAGAGAAGACTGTAGAGAAGCTGCCCAGTTCCAGCCCATGTTGGAATTGCTGCTCCTTAAACTTCATGTCCCCTCTTTCACCTTTTCTAACTTAGGTTATGCCAGTTCTTTTGATAGTGATTCTCAGAATGATGTCTTAGCTTCATTGGGCTTCTTCTTAAAGGCAGAGCATAGAAAATTAATTCTTGGGATTTAAGACATGATTGCAGGTGGAGTAGATCTGATCTCAAAAGAGTGGTACAGGAAGGAGGAACCACTCAGCTGTTTCGATTCACCTGCGACTGGCACAAGCATTCCTCCCATTGCCTAATCACTGGTGTGAAAGGTTTGATAATGTAGTATTGAAAGTCAGTTTTGACGTCTTACACTTTTGCCTTAAGTGTAAAGTTGCTCTGAAGAGATTTTTAATACTAATTATCATTTTGCAGGGTTCATTTTGTCAAGGTAAAGGGGGGGAGTTTATTACTCTTTCATCGTGATAGACATTTCATTAGGCATGCTGAAAATATAATTATACTTGATCACCTACCTCTTACACCCCTGAACTGATCTTGCCATAGTGTGGATCTGCTCAACTTGCCTGTGTGCTTACTTAGGTTTCTTACCAGATGTAAAGCAGCATTGAAACATGCAAATAAATGACTAGCATCTTGCTGTGTGTTAGTCAGCACTCTCAAAATCTAATTATCAGTGTTACTTGTAAATATGATTACCTGTCCTCCAGTCAACCTGGGTCTCTTTCACAACACAGGCTTCTTTTATCTGCCCTCGTCTGGTAGTGCTTCCTTTCTAAACAATAGGAAAGAAGACCAAAACATCTCCAGAACCAAGAGAGACGTGGAGCACAGGGTTAAGCTCACAACATCAAGCTTGAGTTGTACAAGACTTCAGTTTTCCATTTTCAGTCTTGATGAGGAAATGGGATATTCCAGGAGATGAGAATAAAAAGGTGAAGACAGGTGAACTAGAGGCTTTTGTTTGTGGTGTTTTTATTTGTTTGTGGGGTGGTTT
>VWZI01019552.1:93201-119768 GCA_013396835.1 Psilopogon haemacephalus
GGGGGTGGGGGTGGGGGCTTGGGTTTTGTACATACATACATTGGGACAGTGTGGCCAACAGTGTTCTTCACATCTTTCCAGGTTTTGTGTTGGGACCCTGGAAGCACACCTTAATATTTAGCTCCTGGAGTAGTAACTATATGATACAGTTCAGATTGGTGGAAGTCTGTGGCTTTTTATCTTGAGAAGTACCTCAGTGAAAGAGAGTGTGCTCAGGAGGAGGCCTTAACACATTTTTTGCTCTTTTCAGAGAGATGCTCCTAGTCAGCAGCTTTGCTCCTGGCCAGAGCAATCATTGCAGCTACTAGAAGGAGCCATCTACACGCAGAACACTTTTCTCAGATATGCCTTTTGTCCTGGTCCAATGTCTTTACAGCATTAAGAGGCTTTCCTAGTTGATTTGTGTGCACTGAAGAAGACCCTTGTGTGCTCCTCCCTCCCTTTTCCACACTTCTGGTACAATAGCAGTTTGTTTGTGAAACTAAACTGCTCTGTTTTAATGGGTCAGGCTAAGTGCTTGGAGATGCAGGTCTGGTTTGCTCATGTACACAGCCTGTACCTTAAATGTGTCTTTGACCTGGCTTTCAGTTAGTGTAAGGTAGAGAATGCACTAGGAAATTCATGACAGACTTTTTTTTTTTCTTTTTCTTCCAAACAAAAAACTATATCTGGTGCAAAATTCCTAATCTGGTGCTTGTTACCATAGCAACCTAAAATATAGCTTTTGGTGTACTTGTACTATAAGCTAACTTCAGATGCTAATGTTAGCTAAAGTGTGTTAAATTACTTTGTGTCCCTCTCACTGAAATTTCTCTTCCAGTCTTACAAATTCAGTAGAGGTTGGAAGGGACCTCCAAAGATCAAGTCCAACTCCCTGCCAAGGCAGGATCCCCTGGGGTAGTTCACATAGGAATGCATCTGGATGGGTTTGGAAAGTCTCCAGAGGAGGAGACTCCACAGCTTCTCTGGGCAGCCTGCTCCAGGGCTCTGTCACCTTCACTGCAAAGAAGTTTCTCCTCATGTTGTGCTGAAACCTTCTCTGCTCCAGTTTGTGGCTGCTGCTCCTTGTCTGATTGCTGCTGACCAGCAAAAAGAGCTTGGCCCCAGCCACTGACACCCACCCTCAGATATTGCTCAGATCCCCTCTCAGTCTTCTCCAGACTGAACAGCCCCAGGGCTCTCAGTCTCTCTGCACAGGGGAGATGCTCAGAGTCTCCCCAGTCATCCTCCTGGCTCTCTGCTGGACTCTCCCCAGCAGGGCTCTGTCTCTCTTGAACTGGGGAGCCCAAAACTGGACACAGTACCGCAGGTGTGGTCTCAGCAGGGCAGAGCAGAGCAGGAGCAGAACCTCCCTAGCCCTGCTGGCCACACTTTGCCTGATGCCCCCCAGTCTGCCCTTGGCTCTCTTGGCCACAAGGGCACATTGCTGCCCATGCAGAACTTGCTGCCCACCAGCACTCCGAGGCCTTTCTCCATGGAGCTGCTCTCCAGCAGGCAGCCCCAACCTGTACTGGTGCCTGCTGTTGTTCCCCTCCAGGTGCAGGACCTTGCACTTGTCCTTACTGAACTCCACATGGTTAGTCTTTGTCCAGCTCTCGTTGGGTGGCAGCACAGCCTGAGGGGTGTCAGCCACTCCCCAGTTCTGTATCATCAGGAACTTGCCGAGGGTGCACTCAATGCCCTCATCCAGCTCCTCGATAGAGACATTGAACAAAACTGAACCCAGCACTGGTCCCTGGGGAACACCACTGGGCACAGGCCTCCAGCTTCACTCTGTGCCACTGATGACAACTCTCTGAACTCTGCTGTCGAGCAGTTTGCAATGCACCTCACAGCCCAACTGTCTGTGCCACACCTCCTGAGCTGTTCTGTGAGGATGTTGGGGGAGACAGCACCAAAAGCCTTGCTGAAGCCAAGGCAGATGACAGCCACAGCTCTGCTTCGTCTGCCCATTTGGCCATGGTGTCATAGAAGCTGTCAGGTGAGCCAGGCAAGATCTCCTCTTGGTAAATCCATGCTTAGCACTTATTGTTGCTTAGTATCTGATAGTAGCTCTGAGGAGCCGGAGTGTGGCACACATCCTGCAGCTCCTGTGCTTTTACTGGGGTTCATGAATTATCAGTTACAAGTCATTGTAGAGGTTACATGAAATCCCACCTGCAATGCCTTGTGTGTGTATGTAGATTGTCAGATCAGGTGCTCTGGTGGTCTTTCTGAACCTTAAAACCATGGTCTCAGCACTTGAGAGGGTTTATGTATTTACTTTAGTGACACTGAGAATCTGGCATGTCATGTTTTGGTGCAATGGACTTTCACTCATCTCACAGAGAAAATGTCACACAGAGTTCTTGGGGGATTCTTTTTTTTTTTTTCATTGTAATGTGGGATCTGTCGTGGCTGTGCCAAAAATCTGTTGATGCAATTTCTGCTGCCAGTGCTTTGAATCAGGGTAGGGGAAAAAAACTCAAAATAAAAACATATGTCATGGAATGTAGGATTGGGATCTAAATGCCAGCTTCTCATGATGGCCATAGGCATTCTCTGTCTGTAGAGAAAAAGTCTACACCCACCACCTCGAGTTCTTGTGACATGCATGTTGTTCAGTCAAGGCATGACATTAGCAGGCAGGCAGATATTCTCTACTATTTGTGTCCACTTTAGAAAGAGACTTGGCAAAACAGTCCCCTGTAAGGGCTAGAGAGTGGTGATTATGTTCTCTCTGTTCATAATAAATGCATCATACTGTTTTTCTAGCCACTTTTAGCTCTTCAAAAATAAGCAAAACTGATACCAATTAATTGTCTTGAGCTACATTAAAGTAATTCTACTGATAATTACTGCAGATCATTTTCTTCTGGTATTTGGAAACTGTGGCCTTGAATAGAAATTTGATAAAGCAGGAAGAGAGAAGAGCACTGTGCTTGGTTTAAGTGTCTGGGGTGTCCATTTAGATTTGATCCTTAATTCCATATGGTGGAGAACCCAGGTGAGGTGCTTCCTACTCTACTTTGTAACTTGTTGCCAATGATGTGGGTACCTTAAATATATACATATATATATATATGTATATATAAACATTGTCTGAACTAAACAAAGGTTTCCCTATCGAAAAGCAGCTGGTCGGAATGGCTTGAGTTGGATGGGACCTTAATGATCACCTAGTTCCAGCTCCCCTGCCATGGGGAGGGACACCTCACATCAGACCAGATTGCTCAAGGCCTCACCCAGCCTGCTCTTAAACACTTGCAGAGGTGAGACATTCAACTAGGTGTCCCTGCAGTTAGGGGAGGCAGCCTCTAATTCAGAGTAGTAGGTAGGTAGTAGTAGGCAGTAACATTAAAAGCTCTAACCACTCGTATGTCAGCAGTGTTCTCCGTCCCAAAACAGCTTTTGGGTTGATTTTGCAGTCAAGCTCTTGGACTGTGTGAGTACTCTCGTGTAAGTGAACTTCAGTTCCTGCACTTCCTTCACTGTTCCTTGCTGTTTCCCTTTGAAATCTTGGGAAATCATACTTCCTTGTCACCTGTGTTCTGAAGAGGCAGGTCTGCTTCCCCCGTTCCTGCTGGAGTGCACCAGCAGGGCTTCAGATGATGCGTCTTACCTTCTGTAACACTTAATTCATCTCCAGGTAAACCTGTCCCATCACATTTTTAATTTTTTTTTTTTAGTTCCTCTGGAATTGAGCAACAACTTCTGTATTTGTCGTATAACAAATGGTTAAATCCTTAGATGTGAATGAGGAGTGCTATTTTAGTTTCAGTTGGCAATTTCAGCTTCAAAAGTCCTATTCTTGCTTTGCAAGATACTGCTCTTGGGAAGGGCTGTGCTCATGCAGGTAGGTTTAAGGAGCATACCAAAATAACCTGAGCAGAATCACTGTTCAAGGTGTTGCTTTCAAGCATGATACAGTGGTACCTCTTCTTTCTTGCAATTTATGTTAACTCTTTGTGACTGGCTGCTCCTGTCACTTCTGTTTCAGTACACCTATTTATCACAAAAACGTAATAAAAAACTTGCAGTGAATTTAATAGTCTGTGTGTTGTTAATTACTGTACCAATGCTGTCATAGGAGCACCTCTGCTGTGAGCACAGCCTGAAAGAGTTGGGGCTGTGCAGGCTGCAGAAGAGGAGGCTCCCAGGGGACCTTCTGGTGGCCTTCCAGGATCTGTAGGGGGCTACAGAAAAGCTGGGGAGGGACTTTTGAGGCTGTCAGAGAGTGAGAGGACATGGGGGGAATGGAGCAAAGCTGGAGGTGGGGAGATTGAGNGTGGGCAGCCTGCTCTAGGGCAGGGTGTCCCTGGGCATGGCAGAGGGGTTGGGACTGGCTGATCATTGTGGTCCCTTCCAACCCTGACTGATTCTATGATCTTGTGATTCTGGGATCATACTTTGATTTTTCCCTGGTTTTCTTCTTGCCAGAATCTTCACCATTCAAATACCTGTTTTGATTTTCTAAAGCCTAAGCAGGTGTGATTTTGTTACACAAAGGCAGAGATTTAGATCTGTGGCTGCCACTATTTTGTGCCCTCTTGGTGTCAGTTGGAGGGATTTTACTTTTAAATTATTGATATTTTAATTGAATGGGGCTGGTTTTGGCCGATCATACCTGAAGACTGACACCAGAATGGAACGGTAAACTTATGGAAGTTTCCCTGCAGATGCTGAGATGTTGTTAGTGGTCAGGTATAAATGATCTGCCACTTCTTATGTGTGTCAGTTGACCTCCTTCAGAACTGTGTTTGGAGTCACACCTTTGTCTGCCTTATTTGGGCTGGGACGTTTGCAGTCACCATTTCTTTGTTAAGAAGTCCATCCACCCTGTTCACCTAACTACAACAGTTTATATCTGAATACAGTCTTGGACTAAGGTTGAACTTTTCCTGAACAGATGTGAGACGTGTCTTCTTAGTTTTATTTACTGCTGGAGTCTGAGGTTTTTAACTATTAAAAAAAAAAAAAACCAAACAAAAAAACCAGTCAGGAGAACATGCAAGATGTAAAAAAGAAATAACTTTGTGCCCAGGGAAGAAGAAAGAGATAACTAATGGTGAAGGAGGGAGGACTGCACAATTAGCATGTGGTGTGCTGGTACTTGGAAATAAGTAGAAATAGCAATGTTATGAAAGTGAGTAATCCCTTTGCAGGCTGTCTGGGAGATTTTCATGATAGGTGGAGAATAATCTGGAAGAAACTGAGATGAGTTTTCTTGGGACACGTAAAGATAGACTTTCAATCTGGCAAGTATAATTGAGAAGAATTAAAATGTAGATAAAAGTGAAGTCCTAAACTGAAGGGAGTAAGGGGCTGGGGGGGGGAGAGCATATAAAGAGATCTGGCAAATATTATCAAGACTTAAAAAAAAAAAAGGCAGAAGAAAAACCTTATTAAAAGCTTGACTGAGGTTTTACTGCCTAATAACGGGAAGAGAGACATACAGAAAGGTGTCTTGCTTCATGGACATACAAATCCAAGAACATAAATTTACAAATTATTAAACAATGTAAATAACCAGGCCAAAGTTGGAGATGAAAAAAGGAGGTGGGCAATGTGCAGAAGCTGCATTAAAAGATGAGAAAAAGCCTTTAAGAAAACAATCCATAAGCTATGTGCTTCTGATCAACTTGAGTCTTAGAGCTGGCCTGGGATTATCTGGGGCTTTTCCATAGTCATGTGTGTGCATTGTAACATCCCTCTGTGTTTCCAGTAAAGCTTGGACCTGGACTGCATTGTGCTAGAGAGAGAGTCCACTAATGCCGTGACACACAGTGTCCTTTGCACACTTGCTCATCTTCATGGAACGTTTAACATGTTGAAGGTATGTCTCCTCTGGCACGTCACTGGGCAGTCAGGCAGATGGAGTCTCCCTGTTAATCAAGTCTCTTTTCTGCTGCAAAGAGAAAGAGAGAGTGAGACAGCTCCTCTTCCTCAGATGCATATCACAGAGTGTTTTTCAAGTGTTCAGGGGCTGGCATTTCAAAGCAGCTGTTGGTTGATGTAAATTGTGAAATGAAGCTGTGATAATGTTGACTTGCACACCCAAAGCAACAAGGACACAGCCCCAAGTATATCTTCTGTGTTGGAGAGCAGAAGAAGTGGATGATGCTATTAAAGAGCTGCTTTGGGTGAGAAAGTAAAAATCTGTGACTGTCAGTGTTAAAATATCACCATGGTCTTGGGCATCTAGGTTAAATTATTGTTTACTGAAGCTGTGCAGAGAAGTGACTACAGAGATTTAATTCAACATGCAAAATTTCCAACAGAGGTCATGCATGGGAAAATTAGGATGAGACAAACAGAAATTTTCTACTCTTACACCATGGTGCCAGGCTCACATGATAAAGATAAAATATTGTTCAGGAGAGGAAGGTAGAAAGAGAGGTGTGGATACCTCACAGTGCTGGAGCACACGTGCACAACAGTGCAGTATCATGGAAGGACACAAAATGTGCCTTGTAGGTGAACAGAGGAAGAGAATAGTGGAAGATCCACACTGAGTTGTTGCCAGCAGATATATATTTGTGGTAAATACACTGGTAGTCAAGTAATTCTTGGATAGAATAAAAGGCAGGCAATTAAAACAGGTTGAACAGGAAGTACCTTACAAAGACAAATTGGAAAGCAGTGTGAGGAACTGCTTGTGTAGATCTCTGGCAGCAAAAACTGGGGCAGCATACTTTGAGCTGGTGCAGTATTGCATTCTTAGTTCAATGGTCTAGACAGCTGGAGGCCATTCTCGACTTCATCCAATTAAACAAATTAAGTTTGAGACATAGGATGCAAAGATTAAAGTTAATTATGAAAAGAAATGGATGAAGCAGATTGTATAGACAGAATTTCTTCATTGTGTCTCGTCTGTTGGGCCTCATAGCATGGTGGTTACTTCCAGCAAGCTGTGCTGTGGTTGTGTTGCTTAAATGGCACATCAGGTTTGATCTGCCAGCTGAAAAAATCACAAGCTGCCTGTCATGAGTGTCTGGAAAGCACCTACTATGTTGAAAGTGTGAGGCAGGTGTGTTAGTGCAATCCAGCCTTGCTCTACAGACACTCTGGAGGAGCTCTCTTGGAGAAAACCTGCGAGATACCTTCCAGGAGTTTTGCATATTACGTAGGTGAGGCACCTCTAGCAGAAGTGAGAATAAATTAACTTCTGCCTCTAACCAGCACAGGAGTGCTGAGATAAAAGCAGAAGCAAGGGTTTACAAAACAATATCCTAGAGCAATCCCTCTGCATATTCTAGAACCTTACGTAGCAGCTTTCTTGATCAGGCGTGGCAGTGTCTCAAGATCTGATCCTATCACACACTGCTTTGTATATGGAGTTCTCCAAAGGGTATCTTAATTTTTCCCATCGTCAGTTGCCACATCAATGACTTTTGCTGCAAGTCTGTATTAATTGAAAGTTTAATTAAAAACGTACTGTGGGATTGTCATTTAAATTGAACGTAACAATTGTGAATTACTGCTAGGTGAAAGGGAGTTTGAAGGAGAAGAATGCGACTGGATGTAATTCGAGCGTTTTAAAAAGGAGGGGGGGAAAAAAAGTTAATTAGGGACAACCAGCGTGGATTTGTGAGAAAGCCAGCCTGCTTAGGATGTAGGAATGGCAAACAAAGAAAATTCAGTGCATGTTTATTTTTACTTCCAAAAGGAATGTTAGAAATTAATCACATCCAATAGTGCTGGCTCAGGTAAGAAATATTGTTGCCAATGTAATAGGGTTTGTTATATAGAAAACTGGCTCACGATGTTAGGCAAACCATAACAATAGAATATAAAAATTATTTTAATAGTCAGAAATTACTAACACTTACTGTAGGGAACGATTGTGGGTCATCTAACTTATAAACATACAAAAGTTTCCATTATTGCATCACTGTGGTTATGAATTCAGGAAATGAAAACGATATGATTTATAAAGTAAAGTTACTTGGCTGTGCTGCTCTTCATGTGTTTGCTGCAGCGCGCAAACAGACTTTTGGTGCTGCTAATTCAGTGGACAAATCTGATTTCAAATGTTCCTTTCCTGCAGAACTTTCCCTCGGGGAGTTTGAAGAAGTTCTTTTAGGAGAGCTCTCCTGGCATCAAAATCCAGCAGGAGTAGAGAGCTGCAGGCTTGTTGCTGTCATAATACTATCAACATGAGTGTTTTGCTTTTGAGATGGTCTGAGCAGCCTGTCACTGTATTTTGGAGGGCTGGTTGATGCACAAAAGTAAGTTGGCTGGCAGATGCTCCATCAAAAGGAAAGAAAGAAAATACTGGTTCTAGTCTAGGGAAAGCTACCAGAAAATTTGGTGAAGTATTCATGAGCTATGAATCCTGCTAGATTCCTAGCTGTTGGCAGTGATCAAGTAGCATCCATGGCCAAAAACCATTTTTCCATCTGTATTTTTGTAGGAGTCTGAGAGTAGAGCACTGTTCAGTACAGACTTCTTTTGTCTGCTTATGATTAGATATTTGCAACATGCATTGTACTGAACTGTTAACCCATCCTCAAAGCCCAGAGGTGGTCCAGGACACAGCAGTCTGCTTAGCTTGGTGTCTCAGTCTCCACCAAACCTTTTCTTTTAATAAAACGAGAGATTTTCATACTGAACTGGAAACTCTGTTGGGGAGGGAGGGAAGAAGAAGTCAACAGAAGTCCTGGTAGGGCGCAGTGGTGAGTTAGTAGTGCTGCTGGTGTTCTTTCATTGGTGTTTAAATGCTGCCTTTGTTCTGTGAAGTATCTGAAGACTTGGAGCTCGTCTGGGCGATTTATCATAGCAGTGAGCAGTGGGGGAGTTCAAACAAAAGATTTTCATTTCAAGGAGAGCAGTGACAGTGTTCCCTCAGTATAGCACATTGAGTTTCCTCATTGCCCTTATTTTCTTCTGACCGAGTTTATGGCTGGAATTAGAAGATCTCATATAGAATTTTTTTTGAACCTCAGGGTTTGTTTTTCCTGCGACCAGACTGTGAGTTCCATGCTGTTAGCAATGTTCAATCTGCCTCATAGTGCATCTGCAGAACATTTCTACAAATGAAAAACTTTTTATACATATTTGCTCTCTATATGCTTTGTAGTGTATTTATTTTGCAAATAAAGGCTTTAGCTTTAGTCCAGCTGTTGTAGTGGCTGTGGAAACAGTTGTCATTTAATGCTTTGCTATGAACTGCCGAGAGAGCACAGAGGCTGAATGGAACCTCAGCTCAGCAGGTTCCTGCTTAGTACTGGCATGTACCATTAGCATGGTAACCTAACAAGAAGTGCTTGAATGTTCAAGTACATGGTCACTTGAGCTCAGATCAAAAAGAACATGTATTACTTGCTGCAACTTTTGGAAAACATGGAGAACCTAACAGTTTAAAAATGTCATCTTTTGCTGTGTTACAGCTGGGACATAGTTACGGCTTTGGAAGACTTTGTGAAGAGGTAATTATCTGCAAATAGTTTAGGAGGACAGTTGTGTTTTGCTTCCCACACACCTGGGAATGTTCTGCAAGTCTCCTGAGGTCTTCAAAGTCTGTTCAAAGAGCTGAGAGGCAAACTGCAGGCCCCAGAAAAGGTTTGTGCTGGAGAAGGCATGCCTGCCTGAAGACTTGAACAGCTTCATTCAAGGGTACTCCAGACATGCTAATAATAAAAAAAAAAAAGTAGCAAACCAGAAACAGTTCAAATGTGTAGTGTCAAGTGATGGAGATACCCAGAGCAGTGCAGAGGAGCTGCAGCTTGGTTAGGCACTTGCTGTGCAAAGGCATGAGGCATAGTGCAGAAGAGCTGTAAGGTGTCACGAAGTTACGCTTGAAGAGCGCAGGCTTGTTTGTGGTGATATTTGATCTGCTGACTGCTCATAGTCAGATAGAATTTTGCTTATTGCTTCTACTCTTGGCAATAAATACTGAAATCAATAACTTGTTACTACTTATATCTCTCACAAGCAGCTTTCTAAGTGACAAGCAGACATTGCTTCTGGGTGAGAGTGGGAGGACAGAAAATAGCTCACTGTTGCAGTAGGTGGAAAAGGAATCCAAATGAGATGTGAAGGTCTACTGCATGCCAGCAACACTTCTCTTTTCCCCTTTTTCTTTTAACAGAGAGGTTATGTAGAAAATTAAGAATCCCACTTAGACGTTATTTCACTTGATGTGCAATCACGATGAGATGAAACATGGAACAGAAGAAGCGAGATGAAGTTTGTGACACCAGCAGCTCTGTGCTTCAGCTCTGCCCTAAGGCAGCAAAGCTTCCCTAGGCAGTGATGGCAGCCAGATTGACCTGCCATACCACGGACTGTAGCTGCCATTCCTAGTTCAGCTAGAGAAAGCATAGTCTCACAGGTTTAAATACTTCCACGTGATTTTTGTCCCCATTTCTAGCAGAACTGAAGCCAAGCTTTTCAAGCCAAGTGTTGGAGTGTCTGACCGGAATACAGCAAAATCTCACAGTATTGATTAAGAGAAGAAGCTGTATCTTACAGGCTGTTACCTGTGAGTAAATGCATAGGAGGTATGGAATAGAAGGAGATCTTTGATGTGATGAGGAGGGGGCTAAATACATGAATCACTTCCCATACTCCCAATAAGTGCTTTGGGAAAAAAAAAACAACAACCAATTGCCATGGAATGTGAACTTGCTGTGTGTCAGCTCATTCATGGTCATAGTCCATGCTCACTTAGCCTTCAAGGAACGAGAATCTGAATGAGCTTAGTTAGCTCTCAGAGGAAGTAAACAATCTTGAATTTGTCATGGGCCAGAGTAAATGCATCAATTGTCAGTGTGGAGCTGTGATGTGCAGTAACTCCACTCCACAAGCTCCTGCATGTTGAAGCTTCTGGAGTTTTTAAAGCTTGACCACATTCTGGTTTAAACAGCAATAGCTGAGATTTGTACAGAAACTCTGGATTTTCTGTAAGAACAGGAGCTGTCATAACTGATGTAACCATCAGTCTGCTGAGCTGGTGATTGGCATAACATTCCTTTCCAGCTCAGTTGCTTTTCTTGCAGGAAAGATTCTAAGGCCAAGTTTAGTTAACATTCTAAGCTGAAATTTTTAACATTATTTTGCTGTTGACAGTGCAAGACTCAGAATTAGCCCACATGTTTACGTGATGAAACATCTCTCTCAGTACTGCTTAGTCTATGTAACCCGTCTCAAACACAGAGCAGACACCACAAAAAGCAACCAGTTCCCTTCTTAGAGTTGATTTCTGCATTATTACATGTCCCAGTGTTTCCAGACCTGAAACAACACGATTCTTTTTAATTGAAATTGAAGCAGTAAATCCTCCCTTGGGAAGATGCACACTGAACTGTGTGTATCATTACTGAAGCTGTTTTACTTTGAACCACAGAAGAAACACTTAATTTGTATTTCATATTATGAAGAAAACTCTTTGATTACGGGGTGGGGAGAAGGGGGGGGGAAGCCGACAGATGTGAAAATATGGCTGTAATTTGGGCAGAGCTCCAGAGATGGGAGATAGTGGTGCTTTTATCTTCAGAGGGTCTTTGACTGCTGCGTTTATTCCATTAATAGCTCTAGTATGGCTAATGTCATACTTTGTGCATTTGCCTCTGTGTCTGGCCTTTGTATAAACTGTAGGGGAAGGTATTTTGATGTTTAACTCTGCTGGGAAATATGGTGGAATAATATACTGCCTCTTACTTCTCTGGGTTGCGTGGAGCACCATGGTGAAATGCAGGTTTTGACAACTGTGTCTTTTCAAACTTTAGTTCTTCCCAATTTGAATGTTTAACCCATTGTGTTAAGAACAGAATTCGACAGAAGCTGCTGCCAGTTACGCGCACTCGCAGAGGGTTTCCGATAGCACTTCCACTGCTCTAAAGGCTGCAGGGAAATTGCTGGACTAGATGAATTTGAACAGTGCTGGCCAGTCTGAGGGAAAGGACTGATCCTACCCATATATAGAAGTAACAGAGGAATGAGAGCACATAGCTGTGGGCTTCGGTAAAGCCGATGTGCTTTGTGATCTAACTCACCATCTACACGTGCGCTCCTCCTGCCATCATTCAGTATTTATTATCAGGCACAGGTTTGCCTGCTGAACACAGAGCTGTAATAAGCAAATTCACTATACTGCTTGTTCATCTGTCTCCTCTCTTAGTTTCTGCCAAGTGGATGAGTGGAGAATGTCTGTAGAGATAGGTGTAGGTATAGATATATACACACACACACACACACACACATTATATATCTATGGGTTTGTTGCTAAGTCATAATAACCTGTAAATTAATTTTCAAAACAGGTGAGGAAAAAGATCTGTCAGCTAAAATGATTTCACTTTATATACTTTAAGTGAAAGGATTCCGTCTACACACATTAATTTATGTGTACTGGAGGAGGATAAATCACAGGACCTGGAACTTACCTGTCATTGGCCATGCCAGGATTCTGGAATGCTCTGCAGATGTTAATGTGCAAGCACAGTCTACCTGATCCTGCCTTCCCAAGACAAAGATGAAATCTCCATCTAGCTCCATGGATCATGGCCTGATCTCACTGTGTGGATCTTTAGCCACATGCTTGATGGTGATATAAAGGCTTTAGAAAGGTCATTGCTGAAATGTGCCACTGTCTCCTTTGGCATGTGGAAAATTCTTCTCTTGAGCTGAAGATTATGCAGTCAGGTGTTCATTACACCAGAGCATGGTCAGCAGGGCTGTGTTCTTCACAAATTCTGGTAATGAGCTTCTTCGTGAGGCTTTAATCTTTCAAATAACTTGATGAATATAAGTTATTTCTACTTTTGAAGGATAGGTCAAAATAAGTGTTGCCTGCACACTTACTGCAGTCTACAGTTGCTTTTGCTGGGAATAGTAGAACCGAGCCCAAACACTTCACAGTAGGCACAGCAAGAGTATATCTACAGAGCTGACAATCGTGTCTGTGAAAGTACAGAATGCTCACTAATACCACATCTTGAAGGGTGTTCCTGAAAATTCAAAATGGTCGTTTTTAATGAGTTATAACTGAGCTTTTAAAATCAAATATATATATATTTATTTGTTTGTTTATTTGTTTGTTTATTTATTTATATTGTTGTGCCTTTATCTCTTCATGGTGTGATTTGGAAGAGCCATTCTGAAGGAAAGTAAGTTTGTGATTAGTAAAATCGGTGATGTGAAATGGGTGAAAAATGCCATATGGAAATTAGAGGAAGAGGTTAAAAAGCATGGGGATACATGAAAGAAAAGAGATGGGCTCCTAACACTGTTGTAAGACCTCGTGGTAAGAACAGGAGGTTTCCTCTACCAGTTGTATGCACTGGAGAGAATGCTTTGTCCAGGGTGTATTTTGTTTGAGTTACAAACACTTCCATGCAGGGCAAAGGAAGTGGGTTCCTGGTCACACTTGTGGAAAGGTAGCCAGACTTGCTGTTTCTGTCTGATAGAGCATAAGAGTAATGTAAAAAAGGTTCAAGATGTTAAAGTTCCATTAACCTATCAGTACCTGTCTCTATGTCACCCTCACTATCTCCAGATATCACTATTGGCCACAGATTTTTCAGTCTCATTAAGATTTTATGGCCAAATAAACCTGAAATTTAAAAAAAAATAGAACCTAGAGGCATCCATGGTGAAGGAACCATGGTGAGCAATCAGCCTTGCACTGCTGACTGGAGAGCAGCCCTGAGGAGAGGGACTTGGGGGTGCTGGTGGGGGAGGAGAAGCTGAAGATGAGGCAGCAGTGTGCACTTGCAGGGCAGAAAGGCAAGCAGAGGCTGGGCTGCAGCAGGAGCAGTGTGGGCAGCAGGGCCAGGGAGGGGATTGTGCCCCTCTGCTGTGCTCTGCTGAGAGCCCACCTGGAGTAGTGCATCCAGTGCTGGAGCCCCTGGGACAAGAGGGATGTGGAGATGCTGGAGGTGTGCAGAGAAGGGCCCCGAGGATGCTGAGAGGGCTGCAGCAGCTCTGCTGTGAGCACAGCCTGAAAGAGTTGGGGCTGTGCAGGCTGCAGAAGAGGAGGCTCCCAGGGGACCTTCTGGTGGCCTTCCAGCATCTGAAGGGGGCTACAGAAAAGCTGGGGAGGGACTTTGGAGGCTGTGAGGGAGTGACAGGAGTGGGGGGAATGGAGCAAAGGTGGAGGTGAGGAGATTGAGGCTGGAGGTGAGGAGGAAGTTGTTGAGCATGAGAGTGGTGAGAGGCTGGAATGGGTTGCCCCTGCAGGGAGGTGTTTGGGGCCAGATCCCTGGAGGTGTTTTTGGCCAGGCTGGCAGAGGCTGTGGGCAGCCTGCTCTAGGGTAGGGTGTCCCTGGGCATGGCAGGGGGGTTGGGACTGGCTGATCCTTGTGGTCCCTTCCAACCCTGACTGATTCCGTGAGTCTGTGATCCCATGATACTTCCTGCACTTCTCCCTTTTGGGCCCACACTGCTCACTGAGCTCCTAGGTACAATCACATGGGTGCTTTTCCTTTTTTCCTTTAGCCTTTAATGTTGATCAGTGTAGGTGATTCACAAGCTTGTTGGTGAAAACAAGGTAAGGTTTAGTCTGAGTCCTTACATGATGCTTACTTTAAATCTGTTTGCTTCTATTATTCATCATGTTAAAATCATCATCCCGTAACTGACTCGGGGCTGGCTGCTCAGAAAGCCAACTGCAGTCTGTAAATTCAAAGCATTCTCATTTGTTTTGCTTTTAATAAGTACCCAAAGTGAGGGAAGGAACAGCAAAGTTTGGGAGGTCTGCAATACTCTGGCTGTCAAGGATGTGATGCTTCCAGTGGTTCCTCCACTCTGGTTTGTAGCTCAGCTGTGGATACTTTTTTGGTGGCTTTGAATGGTGTTCAAACTATTCATGGCCTTCTACACTATGGTGAATATTCTCCACTCAGCCTCTGAAAATTGAATCCAACAGCCAGCTCCCCAGAGTGCCAGGCTAAGGCACATCGTGCCGTCGTTTTTGAACCAAAGTGATGTTAACAATGTGAAGCCGAATGCTGTGTGATAGGAGCCTGGCAGCTGCCCTGCTAATCAACCAGCAGCCTAATTGCTACCTGAGGAATGCTTCCTCCTGCCCTGCAGAAGCACTCATCAGTGAGCTGCAGCCTGCCACAGTATCACTACCTTTGGCTCAGACTTGCAGTCTGCCCCTGAAGCACAGAGATTTTTGTACTTCCTGAAAATTTAGCCTCTCAATCCTTTTGGATTTTCTTTTTTTTTTTTTTTTTTAATAATACCTGCAGTTACCTTTCATGGATTAATATCACCACTAATAGTGCTTAATCTGCCTTTAATTCTTATTTCAAGCCATTATGTGTTGGTCTACACCCTTTAAAAAGGCAGATTGTGAATGCCACTGCATTCTTTCTGGTTTGGCTTTATTTTTCCTCTGAAAATTTTGAAAGCCAAGGTCACAAATTCTGATTCCTCGATCTCTTTTGTTACAGTGGTGCTTGTCCTTATTTATATTAGAGCACAGGAGGAGTGCAGCCTCACAGGAACATTTGCTATCTGATGTTTGCTCTCCTGACAGAGTTACATCTTATTGCTAATCAGAACTGTGCTCTTCTCTTACCAGCTAGAGTCATTTTATTGTTCATGGCTGAGTGGGTATTTTTAATCCGACTTCTGAAGAGTTGCTTTTAATGTATGTTGAAGTCATACACAGGAAATTTAGTTGCATTTTATTTATTTGTGGAGCTGATGTCTGCTGCAGTTCAGTAATAGGAGTTGTCTGTACTCCAGAGCGTTTTGCTGTTGGACAGGGAGGTTTTGTGTTTTGCCACATCCAAAGACTTCCTATTTTCCTTTGAAATACTTCAGCATCACTTCCTGCATTTGGAAGATGGGAGGAGATTTTATTTATAGAAGTACCTGGTTCTGGACTTGCATTGTAGCAAAGATGACTTCTGATTATTGAAAGTTGTTTTGTGGGTTTTTTGGTTTTTTTTTTAATTCTAAATAATGATTTGTTCTGGAAGCAGATTAACACACATTACCAAAAATAAAAAGTGTAATGTAAGTGACTCCTCATCCTCTCCCAGTTTTCAGCACTCTTCAGGGATTTCCTAGCTGCAGGTTGTAGCCATGTCTTTCACTGAAAAGAATGCTTCTTCCATGAGTTTCTGCAATCCCTAGGGGAAGGATTTTACACTCCTGGCATCCATCCTGTGGTGGCAAGCTTCAGGAGTGGTTGTACTTTGAGCAAGGGAAATACACTTCCTTTGAAGGACCCATACTTGGGAGTAGTTAGATGACTTCACTGAGGTAAATGTAGGCACTGGAGATGTTACCCCGGGGGGGGTGGGGGGGAAGTTATGACATGGAGTCTTATTTAACTGGATCAGCTTCATGTAGTTGTATTTGGGTTTAGATGTCTAATTTTCCTTCAGTGAGCTCTGCCTATTTGTGGCGTGTTGCATACAGCCTGTGTAAGAGGAAACAGATGTGATGACAAACACTGAGGAAGTTGATTCTCTCCATAAGTTACATTTTAAAGTGCATTTTCTCCTAATAAAGCATGTAGTAATTCCAGTTACAAATAAGGATCAGTAAATAATTCTAGGCACCAAACACTCATTGTGTTACATTTTTTGGCAGATGGAAGTAGAGCAAATGCTCCAGTATGTGGGCTAGCCTAAATTGGCCATTTACTAGGAGTATTAAAAACCTTCCAGGTGTCTGCTAACACAGCACTATATGAACTCATTTATTCATATATGTGTATGTGTGTGTATATATATATATATATGTTAGTCATATAGCATTTGAGGGTGAAAAATGGAATTGTAGGAGGGAGATAATTTTCCCTCATAGGTCCATGAGAAGCTGTTTCTGTGCATTTCCCTGTGAAGGAGAGGAACACAAGTAATGATGTCTTTTTATTCCATAGAGAAATGTATAGGACATGCATACAGTAGCTACTATAATACTGGGTTTAGACTCATAGAATGGTATAGGTTGGAAGGGACCTCAAAGCTCAGCCAGTCCCAACCCCCCTGTGCCATAGGCAGGGACACCTCCCACTAGAACAGGTCACTCATGGCCTCATCCAAACTGGTCCTGAATATCCTGGATCCCATTCTGTGCTTCTGTGCTCCACAACCTCCNTCTCAATAGTCCCTCCCCAGCCCTCCTGTAGTCCCCTTCAGATCCTGCAAGGCCACTCCAAGGTCTCCTGGCAGCCTTCTCCTCTCCAGGCTGCAGAGCCCCAACTCTCTGTGCCTGTGCTCAGAGCAGAGCTGCTGCAGCCCTCTCAGCTGCATCTTGGTGGCCTCCTCTGCACTGGCTCCAAGCCTTGCATGTGCTGCTTGTGCTGGGGGCTGCAGAGCTGCAGACAGTGCTGCAGGTGGGGTGTGAGGAGAGCAGAGCCAAGGGGCACAATCCCCTCCCTTGCCCTGCTGCCCACAGCTGCTCTTGCTGCAGTGGGGAATGTTCTCATCTCTGTAGACCCTTTTAGGCTGCTGCAGTTGCTTCTGGTTGCAGAAACATCCTGATGGAGTGTCAGGCAGGTGGTAGTTGGTGGATGATTTTGGGTGATCTGTACTGCCACATTTGAAGAGCTTTCTTCCTCCTTAGAAATGATTTATCTGCCTTCTGATTGTTCAATGAATTGTTTTGAGGTTATCATTTGCTCTTTTTGGAACCTGTACCAAAATTCTGCCCTGTGTACATAACTTCCAGGAATACACAAGGCAGGATCTTGGTGGTACGTGGGAGAGAGAGGTTACACTCCAGGCATCTTTCTCTCTTTAGGTTTCAGTTTCTCTGCTACTCTTTTCATCAACAGCACATGCCAGTGACCATTTATACTAAAACTGTGCACAGAGCCGTGCCTAAGTGGGGTTTGTATCAGTTTTTCTGAAGGCTGTAATAGTTGCCTTGCCTTATTGGTCAGTAGCAGATAGGCTGCTGTGGTCTCTCTTCTAAGCATGCTGTGCTTCATCTTCAGTGTGAGCTGCATTCTTTTTGTTCTCTGTAACAGATAACATGTGGGGTGGATACGTAGTTCTGATTTATTTTCGGTTGGATGCATAATTCTGCTTTATCTTTAGTGATTATGTGGATGCAGCTCTGTTGTGGGGTGATTTAACCATCAATGGAAACGTTTTCTTTGCCTGGGTGGCTTACAGGAATACTCCCAAAAAGCTGCAATTAACATAAGGGAAAAAAGATAAAGTTCAAAATCATGTAGAAGATTTTTAAATTATTATTATTATTCCATCCCTGTGTTGAAAACCAGTTGTAGAGAACACTTCAAAGTAGATTCTAGCTACTGGAATTTGGTTTCATGGTAGGGCTTGATACTGCTGTGAAGCAGGAAGTCACCAGGTGGTTTTGGCTGCTTCCCTTGGTCACTTCATTGGAATACAGTAGTGCCTAACTTTAATTTTCTCATCAGCAAGTTCCTGAGCAAAGAAGTCCAGCCTGAAGTTGTGTCACATACTTTACATTGGGTGTGTTGACAGAGGGGCTTCAGTTATGTTGGAGTTCTGAAACCCTGAACTTTGCATGTGGTCAGCACCTCTGAAAAGTGTCATCACTGAGATCTGGGGTAGGAATCTAGCTGTAGGTGTCTCCTTTGAAAACTCTGGGCTACCTTCTCTCCAGATGGTTTGTGGTGGTCCATGTTGCAGGAGCACTGGTACCAGTCGTGTGATACAGTGCTCTTGGCATTCCTGAGCATCACCTTCCTTCTGCAGTGTCTCTGTTTAAGGTGTTCTTTGCAGAGCTTAGCAGCAAGGGTGGAGATCCAACAGTGGCCATCAGGTGGGCTGAAACACTGCAAGTGCTGCTGTGGTGTGAAGTGTAAGATTCAGCAAGGATTCTTTGAGGGATCAGCTGTTACTAATACTTCTTAGTCTTTAAGCTTTAATTCAGCAAAGCTCTTAAACAAGGACTAGGATTTAGAGATGGTAGCAGTCCTTAAATCTCCTCAATGTCTTTTGGATTAGTGATGGGACAGTTTAAATGCGTTAAACTCATCACATGCTTAAAGGAATCTTAGTGTTTTAATAACCTTGGTCTCTACTGGTGATCCTTGGAGGAAGGGGTAGGATCAGCTCGAGAGGATATGCAGGGCAGTGCACAAAGGGTGATTGCAGTGAGTGATTCTCTGAGTGCCTGTGTTACAGATCTATTTGTCTAATACACAATATATCAGTGAAACCCAGCAGTGGTTCCTCGCTGTGTATCCTCACTGTTCTCTTTGCTCAATACCAAACTTGAGATAACTTTTCTGTTTAATATTGTCAATCAAAGGCTCAGCAGACACTGGAAAGTGCTGTAAAATGCAAAGGACTTTGACGAGTCAGACAGTGAGGGTTTGGAGCTTGGAAAAAGTAAAAAAAAAAAAAAAAAAGTCTTTATCTCTGTAGCTCCTCTCCTTGAAGTAGTTGATTTGTTCACTTGCTGCTGATATTCTTTTTCTGAAGTTTCAGTCTATGTATATCTGAGTTTTTTTTGTGCAAATGATTTACATGAGCCTCATGAAATGTTAGTTTAAAAAAAAAAAAAAAAGTCTCCTATGAGATTTGTGAGAGTTTCAGTGTGGATATTCCCATCAAAAAAAAGCCCAGTCTCTTCAGGTTGTCATTTATTTCTTTTTGCCCAAGACCTCTCTGTTCTCAGTTGGGAGCCTTTGCTCTCAGCTGTGCTGCTGTTGCATGAGCAGTCTGTAAGCAAGCAGGACCTGACAGAGCTTCCCAAATGAATGGTTGTGGTTCAGCTTGCAGCTGGCCTCAAAGGGAGCAGGAGAGGACACACTTTCTATCAACATTCTTCCTGCCTTGTCACAGCACTTATGGTAGACACTGAAGTTCTCTTCCTTCCCTGCCACAGTATTTGTGGTAGTCACTGAGGTTCAGCAGTCGTCTTCAGAGCCTGCTTTGGGGCGTCAGAGCCTTCACATGCAATGTGAGCTCCTCTGACCTTGATGTACCTGCCTGTAGATAAGGAGAGTCAATACACACAAATGATTGCTTTTTATCTGCTGGCTGCTTTGCATCCCTTGACAGTCCTGAGGTAGACAAGGTCTCATCCTGATTGTCTCTGAGTTGTTGGCTGAAGCAGTCTGATTAGTAGTGCTTCCTTCTGCCTTGCAGCCCATTGCCCAAGCACAGACATTGAACTTCTGTTGTCACTAGGACCAAATTATGTTCTCCTTTTAAAGCAGAAGGTGCCTGCCATTGAAGAACCAGGCCCCTTGCAGTGTCACTTTAGCACTGCTCTCTCTGGATTCCAAGGGCAGACCTTGAGGCATGACCTCCATTGTGCTCTTCCCCTCTCTTGTCCCAGGTGAAGAACTTCTCCTGTGTTTCCTGACATGTATGTTCAGGTCAGCTAGCTCAGCCTTCGTCTGCTTGGGGTTTTTTTTTCAGTCTACAAATCAACTTTGCTATATTGCTTATAGCTATTAAGGAAGCACCTGTCAACAGCAAAGGACTCTGACAAGCAGCCAGCAAAGTTGAGAGTGTTTTTTATAAGCACTCCTGTGTTGGGAGCTGTTGGAACTCCTTTCAAGAGTAAAAAAAAAAAAAAAAAAACCCAATACTGGAAGTAATTTGCAATCTGTGGTGGAGGTGTACAGAACACAGCAAGTTCCCAGACTCTTATTTATTGTTTATCTTGATGCTATCACTCACCAACCTGTCTGTTCTTTAGGAGACATCAGAAATCCTCGGGGGAACTGTTTCCTCAGGTTGTGTTTTGTCTCCTTTCTCTCCCTCTTGAGCTGCCATTGGTGGTGATAGTCTATTTAAGTAGGTTTGGTTCTCTTGCTTTGCAGTGTGTGGTGGTTCAGCAGTTCCCCTGCCCCCCACCCCCCAACACTTTGAAATAGAATCATAGAATGGTTTAGGTTGGAAGAGACCTCAAAGCTCATCCAGTTCCAACCCCCCTGTGCCATAGGCAGGGACACCTCCCACTAGAACAGGTCACTCAAGACCTCATCCAGCCTGGCCCTGAACGCATCCAGGGAGGGAGCAGCCACAACCTCCCTGGGCAACCTGTGCCAGTGCCTCACCACCCTCACTGTGAAGAACTTTCTCCTAACATCCCGTTCAAATCTCCCCTCTGCCAATTTGAACCCATTCCCCCTCGTCCTGTCATTACAAGACCTTGTGAACAGTCCCTCCCCAGCCCTCCTGTAGCCCCCTTCAGATACTGGAAGGTTGCTCTAAGGTCTCCTCAAAGCCTTCTCTTCTCCAGGCTAAAAAGCCTCAACTCCCTCAGCCTGTCCTCATAGCAGAGCTGCTGCAGCCCTCTGAGCATCTTTGTGGCACTCCTCTGGACTCTCTCCAGGCTAGAACTCAGCTGGTTGGAACTTAATAAATGTAGCTTTATATTTACAGCTTTGCACCATAGACAAGCAAATATTTACAATATATAGCAGATATTTACAGTGAAAAGGTAACACAGAAACACCACAGCCCTCCCAGAGATCAGAGTCCCCAAGAGGGGTTCCCAACCACCCTACCTCCTTCCTCCACTTCCCAATCTTATCTCACTCTCTGTCTCACATGCCAGGTAAGCAAGGTAGATTGGCCATGGGGGCTTAGCAGCAGGAAAGTAGTTAGTGAAGTTACACAGATCCAGCTAAGAAGAGAGAGAGATGCAGCAGTGAGTGTGGCTCAGACAGCTCTCAGTTATCTGTGTTTTGGTTTCTAACTCTTACATTGTCTCAGTAAACAAATGAGTGGAGTGGACATGACTTTGTTTTCCTTTCTCAGCCTATAGTCTAATTTCTTCATTAAAATCTTGCCATTAGTTCAAACCAGCACACAGTGATGTTACAGAAGTCCATGCTGTCTTTTAAAGTACTTCTTATAGTAGTGAAAGAAGCTGTTTTGCTCTTGCTGTGCTTCAGTTCATGCATCTCCAGCTCATTGTGGCATAACACAAAAATTTTAGTTAAACTATTGGTGATAGCTAAGTTTAAAAGAGCTGATACCTGTGCTTACTAGGTGATTGTGGCATTGCTTTACATCAGATACTCTCAATGCAGTTTTGATGCTGCCACCATCAGATCATCACCAGAGGAAGTCTGTAGTAAAGAACTTAAAGAATAGAATCAAGGATAGGCAGATAGGAACTGTTATTTAACTTGCTTAATTATAGTTTCTTTCTGCATATAAAAGTCGTAGCTCCGCTGGTTGTGCATCCAGCAGCAGTGGAAAGGTCACTCTGATCCCATCAGGTGGCACCTGGATATTTTTACAGAACGTTGTTTAGGGAATCTTTGAGTCCTTTGGGCTTTTGGGTTTTTTTTTTCAGTTTGATTTCTGTGACTTCTTTGTGTGCACATTTAGGGAGAGGATGAGGAGAGCATAAGGGAAGCTTACTATAATTTAATTGTCAAAGTAAGTTGTACTGTGGGAGGGGGAGTACATGTTATAATTCCATCTGAGTTCTGCTGCAGAGTTTGTTAACTTTCATTGTTTGAAGATTCTTTCTCTCCTCTGTATCGTTTTTATAGTGAAGTTGACTCACATGCTTTTCTGACCTAGAAGTGGATTAATCAAATCACTAAAAAGCCACTGCTTTGGCACAGCAAAGGGTTTGGGCTCCATATGTTGTCCTAGGAGGTCATCAAGAAACGCAGAGTGTGGTGGTGTGACAGCACTGTAGCACTGGGAGTCACCTGCGCAGCATCACCCAGACAGCCCACATCAACCCGGGAGGAGCTGTGTGGTGCTGAGCTGCTTTGCATGTCCATTCCCCCTGCGTGTCCCACGGTCCCCCTTCATGCTGCTGCTAAAAGGCACTTATTTGTCATAGCTGTCTGCCAGAGCACATGGAGAGTGCTTGAAAACAGGGTTGGCGGAGTGGCCGTCAGAGGGGCGAAAAGCAGACTTCTTCTGACCCAGAAGGATCCTGAGTCAGTGCAATCTGTTCTGTGGGAGATGGAAGGCAGCATGACCTGGCTCTTGGACACATTTTCAGCAGTCGTGAGAAAACAGCCTGTGGGCTAAGTGATGCTGTGGTTCTCCATGCTATTCCTGGCCTTGTGGGCTGTGGTGCTGCAGCAGATGGTTCTTGTCCAGTTGAGTGGATTTGAAAGATCAGAATAAGGTAAGCATAGGAAAGGGACTCGATTAAGGGGGAGAGGGGAAGGAATGAAGAGGGATAAACAGAATGTGTTTATTTTCTCCTTTCCCTTTGATGTTTTTCTTTTCTATCTTTGTATCTTTCTGTCTTAACAGGTAAACAGTAAGACCATTCTGGCAGGGGAAGAGGACAACAATTACCTTCCATTAATGTTTCCATACACAGTGAATGTTCTGACTTTCTGTTTATATTTACTTGGAGGATCTTCAATTGTGTTTGTAAACTCTTCCTCTGCAAAGTTCTCAGATGTGTTAGTAGCTAAAATGAATTAACATTAGCTTTGTAGAGTCACTGAACACAAATGGAAAAGACAGGAAAAGAACCTGAAACCTCTTAAACTTTTTTTTTTTTTGGGTACTGTTTTCTTGGGATTTAAATTCAAGACTTTCTACAACCATAAAACCTGGTTTCTAAGACCTAAGTGTTCAAGGAAATATAAAATCTAACTTATAAAATGCTGTATGCTCATTTAAAAATCATTATGAAAAAAAACAGTAATTCTGTTTGTGGGATTTGCTGTAAAATTCTTGACTAATGGGCCAGACATATCTCAAAATATTACTTCTTGCTACTCGAGTGTGCAGCACTCATACACAAGACTTGGCACACTTTCTGTATGTAGAACTGCTGGGTTTTACCTTTTTAAGGCAGACTTTGATATGAGGAAATTTATGGCTTTCAGATTTTTATATAATTTTGGATATCAAAGTGGGAATTCTAGCTTGTCAGGAGTGCTTGCTGTGTAATTATTGTCATTGATAGCCTACAGTGACTAGGAGGAGGCTCGGGGTGACCTCATTGCTGTCTAAAACTACCTAAAAAGGGAGCTTGTACCTAGGTGGAGTTGGTCTCTTCTCCCAGGCAACCAGGGACAGAAGAAGGAGACAGAGGCTCAAGCTGTGCCAAAGCAGGTTCAGGCTGATGTTAGGAGGAAGTTGTTGGCAGAGAGAGTGATTGGCATTGGAATGGGCTGCCCAGGGAGGTGGTGGAGTCCCCATCCCTGGACGTGTTGAAGCAAAGCCTGGATGGGCACTGAGTGCCATTGGATAGGGCTGGGGGATAGCTTGGACTGGATGAGTTTGGAGCTCTCTTCCAACCTGCTTATTCTGTCCTATTCTATTCTATTCTATTCTATCCTATCCTATCCTATCCTATCCTGTCCTGTCCTGTCCTGTCCTGTTCTGTCCTGTCCTGTCCTATCCTATCCTATCCTGTCCTGTCCTGTCCTATCCTATCCTATCCTATCCTATCCTATCCTATCCTATCCTATCCTATCCTATCCTATCCTATCCTATCCTACAAGTATTCAGTAATGTTTTGATTTCTTTATATAATCTCCACATTCTAGAGAGTATCAGCTTGACAAATGCAGAAAAGTTGTATTCTAACTCTAGTCAGGTTTGTCTGGGGTTTGGGTTTGGCTCTTTTTATCTCCCAATACTCTCTTGTCTCTGTCTGCCTCAGACACAGGTCAGTTACATTGCTGTGAACATTTACATGGTCTGTTACTAGTCTGCTGCCAGGCACTAACAAAAACGTATTGATCTTCTGGTCAGATTTTGTTATTTCTTTCATTTTTCTTTAAAGGCAGGTTTTGGTTCCATAGGCTTCTTTAATTCACAGGCACATTACACTGTCAATAGGCTTTAGCATCTTCTTGTCCTTGCTCCATGCCACGCAGAAGCCTCAGCTGTGCTTTGAGCAAGGACACAGCACTGGGACGCCTCATGCGGCTGTGGATTTGGGGAAATTTGACACCATTTTTAAGGATGCATTGATGTTTTTAATAGGTAAATTGACAAGAATAAGATCTATGTTAGCCAACAAAACGTCAGTTGTGTAAAGCTGCTATTATTCCCTTCTAAATGCCTTGGGTTGCCATATTCAAACATCTGGAGCAGTTTGTATGGTCATGTCACAGTGGTGGAAGAAAGGTGGGAGGTGTGGGTGTGGAAGAGCACAGTATTTACAATCTGTATAATTCATTGTACTAATATATACTGAGTAAGAGATCAGTAAAATAATCCTGAATTTACCTTAATACCAAATCTCCTGCTTCCCAGTAAATACCTGGTCTCAGGAGACAGGTTATCTTTGTCTTCAGGGTGAACCTGCCCTACACTTACTTTTCTGTTGCTCCCTGCCTGGCAGTGCAAGGTTTGGCTGGGCAGGGGCTAAGGGCCTGGGTGTAAGGAGCCTCCTGAACAGCTGGGTGCTGAGCACTCTCCACTGCCCACCTTTTCCAGAAAGAAACTTGTCACAGCTCCTCACCAGCTTACCTGCCTCGTTCCCCTTCTGGGATCACAAGGTGTGCCAGAGCCCACTTGTAAGTGAATCTATTTCAGGCTGCTTTAGGAGGCTCTTTCTGTGCAGAAATGACAAGTTTCCTGAACTACTTCAAGGCACAGAGTCAGAAAAGAACAAGTCTGAGCTGGTGTCAGTTTCTAAAAAGAAGAGTTGTTTTTCTTCTGGCTAGCCAATACCTGGCTGAGCTTATTTCAACATACTTGGGAGAGAGGTGGGTGGGAAGAATTGGAAAAAATTGCTTGCGAGTCAGAAGTGAAGTATTTACTCACCTGAGTGGGACTGCTCATGATTGGTAATCAAACACTTGATGAAACAATGTGCCAGTTTGAGGATTTTAATCTCTACTTTCAAGTTTCCATCCATGAAACTGGGGAAATAGTACTTGGTGAGCTCAGAGGGATGTGTGCATGGCGTTTTCTTCATCAGTACCTCTAACATCACGTGCACAGAAGCCTTCTAGAGCCCTACAGGGCTCTTCACAGTGAGGGTGGTGAGACACTGGCACAGGTTGCCCAGGGAGGTTGTGGCTGCTCCCTCCCTGGATGTGTTCAAGGCCAGGCTGGATGAGGTCTTTAGCGACCTGATCTAGTGGGAGGTGTCCCTGCCTGTGGCACAGGGGGGTTGGAACTGGATGATCTTTAAGGTCTCTTCCAACTTAAACCATTCTATGATTCTCTGAGAAAGGGGTCTGGGGTCCCTGTTGTGATTCATATCAATATATGCTGTACAAATGGAAGCAAGCAGGCAACAAGCCAGACTTGTTGAGCTCATAATGCTTAAAAATAAGGGGGAAAAAGTCCCAAAATCTGAATTTTAATTTTATTGAAGACATGTTTTGAATGTTTTACCATCTCTAATTATAGTGTATGATTCTAGGTATTCTGTTAACTGAACAGTAGAACTTGTAATTGGGTGTGAGGATGGTAAATGTTACCATATTGTTTTATTAGCCACGCTTCCAGGGAATGTCATGATGATTTGTAATTGGTGCTGTTATTGTTGAACTGGCATGAATAATAAAGTGACTTGCAGTTGGTAGTGGCATTCTGGAGTGAGCATGGATCATGAGAACTCTGCTCATATTGATTTTTTTTTTTTTTCCAGATTAAAGATGAGTCCAAAAGACAGGGAGAAGTACAGTCCTCTTTCAACACCTCAATACCATTTGCAGAACAGTTGGGGTTTGGGGGGTGGTTGTGGTGCTGTTGTGGTGAGGA
>VWZI01019552.1:126396-137123 GCA_013396835.1 Psilopogon haemacephalus
GGGATCTTGGAGGTCTCTTCCAACCTGGCTTATGCTATCCTACCCTATCCCATCCTATTCTACCCTATCCTATCCTGTCCTATCCTATCCTATGGCCACAAGTGAACCATTTTTGTTTTCTGAGACAGGTGCCTCTGCTTTGTCTTGATTTTCCTGGGCATTGTCCACTTTCCACTGTGCTCTTCTTCAAGCACCATTGTGCCTGTTTGCAGATTTGTGCTCTCTAATTGGCAAGTATGGAGCTAATATGCTACCAGCTGGGCTGGGATTTTTTCCTTTTGATATGATGCCATTTCTGCCGTGACGGATTAGACATCTTTAGAAGCAGGATGTTTTATTGCTTGCAACTCATCTAAAGCCATTTTATGTGGTTGATCTCTTCACATCTCTCTCGGCACTGCCTGTGGTCTGACTGACATGATGATGACACTGCCTTTTCTATTAATCTGTCTGCAGCTGGGCTTATAAAACAGCATGGCTGGTGGCACTCCTCGCTGCATGTGGAGTAAGCTGCTGTATAATCTGCAAATACGTGTTTGTGCAAAGTCTGAGATCTTGATTCTTCTCCAAAACAGTCTTCCAGTAGGCAGCAATAGCATCTTTCCAGCTTTTCTGGAGCAATGTATAAAACGCTTTGTTGTATTGATTAAAAACATTATTATTATTATTATTATTATTATTATTATTATTAGTGTTTCATTTTGTAATGAGAGAATTTCTTCTTTTGAGATGATAGTTGGAAACAATGTATTAGTAAGATTTCAAATTTTAGCTGTTACTGAGTAGTCTTCTTTTGGTTGAAGTTACTAAAGCATCTGTGAATTATTAGCAGTGTGCCGTTAGCACACTGATTCTTTATAAACCAGCAGAACCATCTTGGAGCTTGTGGAAGCAGACAGGAGACATTGTTCTGCAAGTTAGGACAAGGAGCAGTGGATGGAAGCTGCAGCACAGGAGGTTGCAGCTCAACACAAGAGGCAAATTCTTGCCTGTGTGGGTCCCAGAGCACTGGCACAGGCTGCCCAGAGAGGTTGTGGGGTCTCCTTCTCTGGAGACTGTGTTGCTGTGTGCCCTGAGCTAGACTGGATGGTCCTGCTCTGGCTAGGCAGTTGGACTTGATGATCTCCTTGGATCCCTTCCAGTGCCTGACATCCTGTGAGCCTGTGAAGTTTTAGTCTGTTAAGTAACCCTGTCGTGGTCTCTCTTTCGGTATGGGTAGGAGCATGCTACACATTCAGTTCAAAAATGTTAGCTTTTGGGAGCGTGGGGTGAGGGTAGTGTTGTGTGTTCAACTCGGTGGCTTCCTTGTAACATTTTTTTCTCTCTTCAGTCTGAACTGCTGTAAAGTTAAAACCGAGTCCCTGAGCTGGAGGCTGAGGAATATTCTGCTGCTAGTTACCCACTTCCCATGCCACCCGCTGCCTAACAGGCAAAACGAAGTGATAGTAATACTAAATCTGAGTGGAAGTGTCAGGTGTAAAACCACAATAAAGTGCTACTTTCAGGCTATTTAAAAATAGCAGCTCAGATCTGTTCCTGGTGCTTGTGGTTGAAGGAGATTCTGTTTGTTGTTGTTACTGTCTCTGTACTGCTTTGGAGCTGGCTGGGCTGTGGTGGAATAAGCACTAGATCCTGTATCACACATCTTGGGCAAAGAAATGGCAGAAGAGTTTAAGCATATGAGACCTTCCAATTACTGCTGTTACAAATGACTGTTTGATCTTGATGAGTTTCTTACTCAAGCAGCCATCGACCTCATAAGATACTAAACTTGTACTGCTGAAGAGTATCTCTTATAAGAAGAGATTTCTTCCCCCTCCTCTTCTTCAAACAGTTAACCTGTATCAAGTTTTTAAATAATACTCTAAAAGAATCAATTTCATGGTGAAATGCATCGAGTGGAACAAGTAACTTGAACAGTGCCTTACTGGTGTGTAGCAGACCGTTTTACAAGGTACTGGGTTTTACAAGCCTGTGCTTCAGACAGGATCATTCCTTGTTTCTTCTATGTGAGCTTGGGACTTAAACTCATTAACTTACAGAAGTTTTCCTGGCCTGGTGTGCAGCACTGAGTTAACATGTTTTTAATTTTAATCATACTCAGTAGTTAATTATCAAGAATGAAGCCAACTCTAGCTCTCCCCAAACACCTAGTGATAGGCACTATAATCTTTCAGCTTGTCACTCATGGTCAGCTAACTTGTCAGTGGTGACTTCTGGTGTAAAGAAGACTCAATTAGTAATTGGAGACATGCAGAGTAGACACTTGTCTTTAGCATCAGCATCCCAAAACACAGAGTAGGCAGGTTACTAAGGTGAGTGAAGAGTGCTTAGCATTAAGATGTTTTAGCCACATGACACTAATCTTCTCATTTCACATCAGCCATGTGCACATCTGACATCTTACTGTGCACATCTTACATCTTACTGTGCACAATAAGAATCTGGAATGCTAGGGCCTGTTGGTAAAACTGAGAGTAGAGTTCTGAGGCAGAGGGAAGGAGCTGCCCATCAGCTCGCAGAGGTTTCCCTCACTGCTGGAGTCAACTGGCAAATTCCTGATTTGGGCTCTCGTCAATCAAGTTTTGAGAATTGAAGCATCACCAGGACAGAACCTTCCTGCCTTTGGGTGCCTCTTCTGTGAAACTGCCTGGCTCTTAGTGATACATTTTTGCAGGTGTTCCCAGTCATCGCTGTACAAAAGCAAGCCTCAAGGTACCCACACTGCTAGCAGAGCAGCAGTTCTAACAGGGAGCCTGCTCTAAGCATCCTCACTGCATCAGTAGCCTTCCTTCCAGGAGTCCCTGAGTTCTGCAGGTGCTGCCTATCTGCTCCAGATACCCTTTGGAAAGGACTGTGGAGTTCTGGGGTGTGGAAGCCTTTTATGAAAAGGCTGACAAGCTGCCTGAGATATCAGTGGATCTTTCTTCTTTTGTTGCACCTGCAACTTTACTGCCCATGAGCCTGCCTGGAAGCAAGTGGCAGGCTAAGGTAAGGCAGGTGGTACCTTGGTGCTGTGAGTAAAGAATGCTCACTGCTTTTTGCTTGTCCTGTCTCATGTGACTGTTTTTAACTAAAAGACTTCTCAGGCAAGTAGAACTCCTGGGTGCAACCTACAGTAATGGAAAGAATAATGTCTCTACAGTAATGGAAGGAATAATGCTGGGCCTTGGAAAAACAGATTACAGCCTGTTGCCTTTAAATTAAATAGTCCCAAAGGCCATGCAGTTCTTCAGCATATCATCCCGTTCACCCAACTTCTGAAAACCCTGCTGCTCATCTTTGCCCTTGCCAGCATCACTGCTGCAGAGCTCTGTTTCAGGTCACTCATACTGCTTCACAGTACTGGAAATAGTTGCATTACCTGGTTTAAGACATCCTCGTTCAGTGTGAAGTGCTCTCCCCCCCATATCTGTGATTGTTCATGGTGGTTCTATCATTTTAAAGGTGGTGGTGCACTGGTTTAGCACATGGGTGTTGTCCATACCTGTGTACAGGACTGTGCCTGATTTGAGCTGTGTAAGGTTCCTCTTGATATCCCTGTGCTTTATGAAGGGATCTGGAAGCTGGGAGGGCCTTTGCTCCAGCAAGGTCCTAGTCCCAGAGCTTGCAGGGGCTCTGCCATACTTCTAGGTGGAGAGCTGTTAAATACCAGGAAACAGACATGAATCTGGAGCTCCTGGACTCCTAGTTTTTGAAGCAGTGGCTGACTGTGAGTTGGAAAGCACTGGCACTTCAGAGAGCTTGAGGCAGATTTGCCTCCTCTAACTGTGGGGCAAGGAGGAAACCTTAGACACAGCTCCTGCAGAAGTCCCTGGCACTGGATGAACTGGGGCCATGACACGGTCTGTGGCATTCCAGCAGCCAGGAGCTGAAGCTGCTGATGGCAGGCTCTTTAGGAGCACTCTTTGCTTCAAAAATACTGTATGTTAACTTTTTCCAAACTGAATGTATTTCATAATTTCTGCTTTTGAACCATAAAAGGTTCATTGCACTTAGTTTTGGGCTTGCATTGCCTCGGTGTGGACTTGCACATAGCTGATCCTGCTTCCATCAGTCAAGGACCAGAAGAGAGATTGCATTTAAACACTGCACTGCAGCTGGTACACAACAAGTGAAACAGACACAACTGCTGTGTCTTAGCGGCTGAGGGAGCTGGGGGTGTGCAGCCTGCAGAAGAGGAGGCTCAGGGCAGAGCTCATTGCTCTCTGCAGCTGTCTGNGCCTTAAGCTGTGCCAGGGCAGGTTCAGGCTGGATGTTAGGAAGAAGTTCTTCCCAGCAAGAGTGATTGGCATTGGAATGGGCTGCCCAGGGAGGTGGTGGAGTCCCCATCCCTGGAGATGTTTAAGAGGAGGCTGCATGAGGCACTTGGTGCCATGGGTTAGTTAATGGGAAGGGTTAGGTGATAGGTTGGACTCGATTATCTTGGAGGTCTCTTCCAACGTGGTTAATTCTGTGACTCTGTGACTCTGTGACCTTCCATGCATAGGAGCATACATCTTGTAGAATCACAGCTACAGCTGGAGAAAGGGCTTTTGTTTTGTGTTCATAGTGGCTCTTGGCCTGGAATGGTTTCAGCAGTGTAAATGTGGAGAGCCAACCATGAGCCCCTTGACATTCCCCTCCTTTGGTGTTCCTGTGCAGGTACATGTCCATGCAGCGCTCTGGGCATGCCATGCAGATGTTGTTTATTCAAGGGCTGGATTTATATACATGTTGAAGCAAATGCAGATGAATCATCACATATGCACCTCTCCAGGAAATGCTGCTTGACTGTTATCTGAACAGAAAACTATTTGCAGAAGGGATGTCATAATAAGGATTGATCTTTGGACTCACTATTCTAAAGGTTATTTTGACATCCATCACCACAGGTAAACTGGGGAGGGAGGCAGAAACTCAGCACTTGTACGCCTGTGTCTCAGGCTTTGTTACTTGTTGAAACTTCAACCTGTAGTTAAATCTGGCATACTTTGTTGTTAGCACTGGATTCTGCAGTAAACCATGAATATCTGCAGTCTATTAAAAAAAAATACTATGAAAAATCTGCAAGGCTCTGAAAGATCTGATTAAAGGGTTTGGGTTCCCAGTAGCCATTTTTAATCCTTAACTTATGTAACTGAAGATCTAGGGGAAAAAGCTGCATGTGAACCAGAGAGGGAAGAGAAGAGTGGTTTAATAAGTTTCTTTTAAAATTATCTTTGGGTATACTTTTTTTTAATTTTATTTTTATATATTGGGGCAATGATGTTAATTTTTTTTTTTTTTGTCCCAAGTTTAAATTGATCATAAGTTCAACCATTTTTGTCCTGTATGTCCTAAGGATGTATGTACGTGTGCTAAGAGTATGCTTCTGTAGGAATTTTTCCTTAGGTGCAAACTGAGAGTTTTGTGTCTACTTAGTATGTGAGAAAAGAACAAAAACAAACAAAAAAAAAATTTAATGTCCTCCAAATAACTGACTTTAACCAGGGCTGGTTTTCAGCATTACTCTCTAAGATATTGTATTGTAACACTTTGAGTACAAGTGTGTAACTCAGCAACCCAGAGTGCCTCAGAAAACACCTTGGAAAGGAAGCAATAGGAGCTGTAACTTAAAGGGCTGTAGTGTTGTAGAGGTAAATGTGATGCTGCATGTGGATTAATCCTTTGGAATAAAGAATTGAGGCTGTGGATGTCAAAGGAAGATGCTTCCCTGTGCTTGCAGCACACATGCAGGCATGCACACCTCCTTCCTCTTGTGCCACTGGAGAAGGGCTGCTGCTCAGCTGGCTCAGGGCTTGGATGCTTTGAGCCCTTGTCCTGTTTGTCCAGCCTGGCACTGGCTGTGTGAATGCTCATCAGCAAGCCTGATCTGTACACAGATAGGCTGCTGCCTTTCCCAGTGCCATCTCTCTGCTTTCCAGTTGTAGAACACAGACATGCTTGTGTAAACAGAACGTGCTGGGTGAGTGAGTCATGGAAGGCAGAGTATAGGTGTATGGATATGCACCTGCCTGATTCTTACTGCTCCTTGTCCACAGATTGACAGCACGTACCAGAGAAATGTAATACACCATAGAGTCATAGAATGGTATAGGTTGGAAGGGACCTCAGAGCTCAGCCAGCTTCAACCCCCCTGTGCCATAGGCAGGGACACCTCCCATTGCAACAGGTCACTCAAGGACTCATCCGACCTGGTCCTGAATACCTCCAGGGAGGAAGCAGCCACAACCTCCCTGGGCAACCTGTGCCAGTGTCTCACCACCCTCACTGCAAACTTCCTCCTAACATCCACTTTCAATCTCCCCTCTCACACTTCAAACCCATTCCTCCTCCTCCTTATCCTCTTATTCTCAGACCTTGTCAATAGTCCCTCCCCAGCCCTCCTGCAGCCCCCTGCAGATCCTGCAAGGCCACTCCAAGGTCTCCTGGCAGCCTTCTCCAGGCTGCAGAGCCCCAACTCTCTGTGCCTGTGCTCAGAGCAGAGCTGCTGCAGCCCTCTCAGCTGCATCTTGGTGGCCTCCTCTGCACTGGCTCCAAGCCTTGCATGTGCTGCTTGTGCTGGGGGCTGCAGAGCTGCAGACAGTGCTGCAGGTGGGGTGTGAGGAGAGCAGAGCCAAGGGGCACAGTCCCCTCCCTTGCCCTGCTGCCCACAGCTGCTCTTGCTGCAGCCCAGCACACAGTTGCTGTCTGGGCTGCACTCACACTGCAGCCTCATCTTCAGCTTTGCACCACCACAGACCCCCAGCTCCTGTTCCTCAGGGCTGCTCTCAGCCATTCCCAACCCAGTGGAGTTGTATGGTAAGGACCTGCATGAAAAGAGCAGGTAGATGCTAGTAGGTAGATGCGAGTAGGCTCTCCTAGCTCGCATCCACACACGCAAGTTGCAGCAGTACTTCTGCACTCTCAGCAGTTTTCTGTCATCACTCTCCTCCATCTGATTTTTGCCAGACCCTTTATAACTTGGCCATCTCTACTCCTGTTAAAATAGTTACCTGTTTAGAAAGCCCTCCCCTGCCTCCCCCTTGATAGAGGATGTAGTGCTTTGGCATGGTTCTGCATCGCTCTTCAGGCTCACATCCTCCTCTCCTGTTCCACACCTGTGTGTGCTACCTGCTGGAGCAGTGTTCCTGTGCCAGTCTGCAGGTGTCCTGTCCCAACAGTTAGCTGTCATCTTCAGAGTCCTCCTCTCTCAGCAGTCCCATGCAGTCTGTAGGTGCCACATCCTGTGACTGCTGGAGGTAATAGGGGTGGAGGAGTGTGTGTGTGGCTTGCTGTGTCTGGTGTGTGTCAGTCACTCAGTTCTTCTCTGCATGTTCCTAGGAGCCAATATCATGGAATGGTTTGGGTTGGAAGGGGCCTTAAAGATCATACAGTTCCAAGCCCCTTGCTGTTGTCAATGGCACCTTCCACTTGAACTGGCTGCTCCATGCCCTGTCCAGCCTGTCCTTGAGCACTTCCAGGGAGGGGGCATCCACAGGGGCAGCCTGTCCCAGTGCCTCACCATCCTCACTGTGAAGAACTCCTTCCCCATATGCAGCCTAAGCCTACCCTCTTCCTGTTTAAAGCTGTTTCCCCTCATCCCATCACTACAAGCCCTTTGTAAAAGCCCCTCCCAGGCTTGCCTGCAGGCCCCCTTCAGGTACTATCAAACAGGACTCCTCCAAACCCAAACACAAAGCTCAGTTGGGAGTGTTGGAGGTAACATTTTGTTAAAAAGCTGATTTTAAAGATCAGAACATTTCAAAACAATTGTACAGCTGGAGAGCTGTACAAACCAGCAATGCTAATTTATAAAGCATTCACCAGTAGCAGGCTCCTGCTGGATTTAAAGCCTTGTCTAGAGAAATTGGTTGCCCTGTCACCACATGGAAATGCTGAAGAAGGTGGTGTTGGGCTTTCTTTTGCTTTTACTTCAGCAGATGATGTTTAAAAGCCAGAGCAGCTGGGTTATGTAATTCTGGTTATCACATAGTATGTATTTAATTGATTCACTGTACCTACAGACTTTGGATTCACCTTAATGTCAGCTGGCAGTGAAATATTTGACTTCAAAGAACGAGGACTTAAGAGCGTGTCTATTGGTAATAGTGTTGTTTAACCTCAGCTGCCACTCCTGGGAACAGCCCTGAGCACAGATTGCTCCAGACCACAGCCTATCACCATCCCTCCCCACCATGTGAGGCACATTCACCCCCTCCCTGTCGGCTGTGAGGTTGTTCCATCTGGAGTCAGTAAATACTGAGGTATGGGAGGAATGCTTAAGAGACATAGGTGCATTGCGAGGATCCTTCTAGACACAGATGAGGTCACTGTTATGGAGCAGCCTACGAGCAGGCACCCATGAAGTGTCTTCTCAGAGGGCTATAAATTGCAGGGAACTTCTGCTGACAGTTTTGTGCGTTGGATCACCCATTCTGGTTGGGCAAGAGCTCCTTTTTAGGTCAGAGAGGTTTCTAGCAGACTTTTAGGGGAAAAAAAAGCGTGGAAGTAAACTTCTTTCTAACGGTGGACAGAGCTGTTTGATTTAAGATGAAGTGGCTGCAGACCCATTCCACCCACTCAAATCACTGCACTGACAACAGGCCCAGCACAAGAGCATGTGTAGTACGTCGAGAGGCTGTGCAGTTAGCAGCCCAGCACGAACAGCAACTGGAGTGGAATTCAATTTACTTTTTAGCATCAGCGATGATTTAAGCAATGGGTTCCACTCTGTGGTTAGTAGGTCAACATTTGTGGTTTCTATTTTATTGGCCAGAATTTCCTTTCTTTTGTTTTCTGTTTTCCATTTTTAGAGATTACTTCTTTTACCTCTCCTGCCATCCTTGTCCTTGTTGCAACTGTTAAAAGCTTTTTTTGTTTCTTTTAAAGTCTACGGCAGCAGTATAAATAAACTCCAAACCTCTAATTATGGTGGTTTAGGTTTTTTTTTTCTATGACACCTGCAAGCATTTTACCTTTTTAGCTGCAGGGTTAATTTTCTCATTTTATGCTAGTTTCCCTTTTTAAAATTCAATGTTATGTGATGGACTTCTGACTTTTTTATTTTCTCCAAGATACTGAATTTGTGCATGCTCTGGTCAGCTGTTAGAGGCAGCTCATCTGTTGTTCATGGACTGCCTCATTCTCCTGCATCTTCTAAGCCATGGCTCCAAAAGGCAGATATTTAGCACATCTGAGAAGGTAACCTGAGCATCACAACCAAGTGAAACTCCCACGGTGTGAATATGGGAAAGCACAGGCTCCCCACGATGGCTGCATTTCTTTTGTCAGTACAGAACTAGGGTAGCTGAATTTCTTGTGGTCCATGGATGGATTTGCCAGGTGAGGTAGTTCCAGTTCAGTTTAGTGACCCCTTTGTGAAAGTACTTGCCTAATTCCCTAGAAGTCTTTGGGAATTTTAGAGTAGTGGAGACACTGACATGACAAGGTTCCAAGGTTCTCTGATTAGACATAACATACATCTACTGTTGTAAAACCATTTCCCAGTGCAACTGTTCATTAAAATATATTTTATCCATTAAATTCTCCAAGTAAAACCTGGTAGCACAAGAGACTGCCTGAACTTTGGGGTTGTTTACAGCAGAAGCTTTTGTGTGTTGGTGAAATTTGGCATTTTTGAGTCCAAGTGAAAACTAATACTTTCAATCTACTTTTTCTTTTTTTTTCCCCCCCCACAGGCAGTGTTGAGAATAATATTTGTGTATGACAGTATCTATAGATCTATACTCATGTGTGTTGTGACTGGCTAAACAAGGTAATAGTAATAGGACATATAAAAGCTTCCAGCAGGTTCTAGCTGCTCAGCTTAAGTAACTCAGCAGCATCAGTTCCATGCTGCTGTGCTAATTTACACCAGCTGAGGTTCTGGGCACCAATATTTTTATGGTGTCTTGACTTCTCTGGCAGGTAGGTTAAGCAACATTTGATAACCAAATGCTCAGTGTTACTATGCCAGTTAGAATGTGACTTGGAAGGAGGAACAATTGCAAACCCGTGTAGTTCGGTGTTTTAAACTTCAGAAATGTGCCATAAACACAGTGTCAGCTCCTCTGTAAAGCAAGGCCCCCGTGTGGAGTCCAGACACGCAGTGACACCCAGAAAACAGTAGTAAAGTTATCTCAAAACGGTGTGGATTTAGTCGATTGTATTTACTTCTGAGGTTGTAGCTCAAAGTTGTCAATCCCAAAGCAAAAACTTAGAAATGCAAAGCCGGTATGTAAATGCACTTCTGATGTGTCAGACATCTGAAGCATGTTTGAGTCTTTATATTTTGCTTTGGCATCCATGAAAAGACAGAAAGCTTTTCACCATCTATGCAAGAGGGGAAGACAAAAGAACTTCTCTTAGGAACTCACCCCTTTTGTGCTAGTGTGATTGAAGGGAGCAGTAAAATGGTTGCTGCTGATTATCTGATTTTGCAAGAACCACCTAGGTGAGCAAGTCCTTAGAAAACTTGAGTTTCGGTTGGGTATTTTGGAGATTAGTGTGCATCCTCTTAGGAAATGTAGCAGAGAACAAGATGGAGTGGTGGTCATCAGGGCAGAAAGCAGCTTGAGAAATGAAAGCGGATGGAGAGCTGAGAGCATCCCAGCGGAAAACTCACTGTGTAAACAGTGTTAGGCAACTGGTGGTGTCAGTCTGCTTCTGGGTGGGTTGTTTCATCTCCTGCATCTGGAAGAAAAAAGGTTCCTTTTTAAGGCTACAAACTCACTTGTTTTCAGAACTGAGCTGGGGAAGGGGGA
>VWZI01019552.1:149838-159998 GCA_013396835.1 Psilopogon haemacephalus
TAATAGAATCAGGCAGGTTGGAAGAGACCTCCAAGCTGATCCATCCCAACCTCTCACCCAGCCCTATCCAAAGGCTCTTGGTGCCCCATCCAGTCCTTTCTTGAGCACATGGAACCTGCTGTGCCTCAGAGCTGCACTCTACTTTTTCATAAGTCTTTTAAGAAGCCTTCAGCATCCTCCTTCAGAAACTCTTGGCACAAGGCCTGGATAAGTGCACTCCATGCTGTGTGAAGAACTCTGTGAGTGTCTGGGGCTGGGGGGGGGGTTGGTGAATGGAGTCAAACCTGTCTGGTGCCCAGTGGCACCACTGGTGGTGTCCCCCAGGGCTCTGGACTGGAGCTTACCCTCTCTATTTTTTTTTTTTAATTAATGATGTGGACGAGGAGGCTGAGTGCAGCCTCAGCAAGAGTGCAGCTGGCACAGCAACCCCATGGGGAGCTACAGACACAAAAGTGTGGCTGGAGAGCTGCATCTTGGGCTGTTGGTTGATAGTCAAGTGAACAGGAGTCAGCAGTGTGTCTGAGTGGGCACAAAAGCCAATGGCATCCTGGCTTGTGTTTGAAACAGGGTGGCCAGCAGGGACAGGGAGGGGACATCCCCCTGTACTCAGCACGGGAGAGGAAACAGTTCTGAGCCACTCACTGCAAGAAGGATGCTGAGCAGTGTCTGAGTGTGTCCAGAGAAGGGCAATGAGGCTTATGGAAGGCTTGGAGTGTCTGACCTGCAAGGAGCATCTGAGGGAGCTGGGGGTGTGGAGTCTGGAGAGCAGGAGGCTGAGACCTTACTGCTCTCTACAGCTACCTGGGGGGAGTGGGGGGGGCAGCCTCTTCTCCTCAGGGACAAGCAACAGGACTAGAAGAAATGGTTACAAGCTGAGCCAGGGGAGATACAGGTTAGATGTTAGGAAATATTTCTTTTCTGAAAGGGTTATCAAACACTGGAATGGTCTGCCCAGGACAGTGGTGGAGTCACCATCCCTGGAGGCACTCAAGTGGTGCATGGACCTGGTGCTTAGGGATGTGGGTTGATGTTGACTCTTCAGTACTGGGCTGAAGGTTGGGCTGGAGAACCTTTGAGGTCTCTCCAAACCAGATTATCTGATTCTGCACAGCAGGCAACCCTAAATCAGACCATGTGTGTGATGTCAGGTAAGTCTCCTTGACTGTTCTGAAGGGTTCTCTACCACCCAGAATAGCAATCCCTCCCCCACCCCAAGCCCCCTTCCTTAAATTAGAGACAACAGTTAAAAGGATGATTGGGCAGGAAAGCAAAGTCTTCTTTCCAGGCAATGAACTGAACCCAGTTGGCAGTAAGATCAACCTCAGCAGACTCACTGAGGTACAAAGACCTGTTTGGTTCTCACAGCAGTGAGGTTTGGAGGCCACCCCCAGTGGTGTTTGCCATGGTGCAAGCCATCAGCTTCCTCTGGTGTGGTGTTTGCTCCTTAGAGCATCCTGGCAAACCTGTGCTGCTGAGCACTCAGGGGTTGGTAATCAGTAGTAGGACAGCTCAGGCTTATGAAATGCAGAGATGTTTTGTCAATATTTATTTTTTTCCCTTGTGGGAATACTTTCCTTGGTTGGTTTGTGGCTTTTAAAAATCCATAATAAAAAAATACACATATTTATCCTTTGCTGGTGATGATTTTCCCACTGGGAGAATAGTACAGCCCAGTTGTGAGGGGCTTAAAACAATCTTGCAGTGCAAGTGTCTGGCCTGGTTCCCATGGCTGGCACCCTGGAGGGGAGGGAAGCTGTCCAGAGGGGTCTGTCTAAGCTGACAGGCTGCAGGGGTGGGTCCATGCCAACCTCCCCAGGTTCAACAAGGTAAGGCACAAGGTCCTGCACCTGGGTCAGGGAAATCCCAGCCACAGACACAAGTGCCTGAGCAGATTCAGAGCAGCCCTGTGAGGAAGGACTCAGAAGTGCTGGCTGATAGGAGACAGCAGTGGGCTCTGGACACCATGTCCTGGGCTGCATCAAAGGGGGTGAGGCCAGCAGGTCAAGGGGTACAGTCCTGCCTCTCTGCTCTTGTGAGACCTGACCTGGAGTGCTGCATCCAGCTCCAGAGTCCCCACACAAAAAGCCAATGGAGGGTCACAGAGATGGTCAGAGGGCTGGAGCAAGGACAGGCTGAGGGAGCTGTGTCTGTTTACCCTGGAGAAGAGAAGGCTCCAGAGGGACCTTATAGCATCCTTCTGGTACCTGAAAGGGGCCTACAGGAAAGCTGGAGAGGGACTTCCTATAAGGGCATGAGGTGACAGGACAAGGAGCAAGGGTTTTAAAGTATGGAGGGATAGATTTATATTGGACATTAGGAAGAAATTCTTTACCATGAGGGTAAACTGGAACATGTTGCCCAGAGAAGTTGTGGATGCCTTATCCCTGGAAGTGTTTAAGACCAGGCTGGATGAAGCTTGGAGCAATATAGAATAGGATCAGTCAGGGCTGGAAAGCACCACAAGGATCAGCCAGTCCCAACCCCCCTGCCATGCCCAGGGACACCCTACCCTAGAGCAGGCTGCCCACAGCCTCTGCCAGCCTGGCCAAAAACACCTCCAGGAATCTGGCCCCAAACACCTCCCTGCAGGGCCAACCCATTCCAGCCTCTCACCACTCTCATGCTCAGCAACTTCCTCCTCACCTCCAGCCTCAATCTCCTCACCTCCACCTTTGCTCCATTCCCCCCACTCCTCTCACTCCCTCATAGCCTCAAAAGTCCCTCCCCAGCTTTTTTGTAGCCCCCTTCAGATCCTGGAAGGCCACCAGAAGGTCCCCTGGGAGCCTCCTCTTGTGCAGCCTGCACAGCCCCAACTCTTTCAGGCTGTGCTCACAGCAGAGCTGCTGCAGCCCTCTGAGCATCCTCGGGGCCCTGCTCTGCACACCTCCAGCATCTCCACATCCCTCTTGTCCCAGGGGCTCCAGCACTGGATGCACTACTCCAGGTGGGCTCTCAGCAGAGCACAGCAGAGGGGCAGAATCACTTCCCTGGCCATTGGGAATAGCCTCAGGAGAACAGGGAATTCCACTGGGAATGATAAGCAGCACCTGCTGTTTGAGAAGATGGGTTACAGAGACAGAGAGACGAGCAAAGGAGACAGAACACAGCCACTTGCAGGTGTGTGTAGTTGATACTAAAGAAGTTCTGATACCAGAATCTGACCCTGACTGATGATTCTGTGATTCCATGCTCTTACCTACTCAGCTGGTACCACACAATTGCAGTAGGTTTTTACTCTCCTGCCTCACTTCTTAATCTTCACACACACCCCCCCCGCCCTCAGCTGTCCCTGTGCCCCCAAAGGACCTCATCTCCTCTTCATAGAGCCCTGCCAGGCATTAGGCACAGTGACCTCTGTGTGTGTGAGCAGCATCTTCAGAAGGGAGGGAGGCCTGGGTGGCAGAGCTCAGCCCCAGGGCTGGCTGCCAGCATGGCTTAGCTGCTCACCATTGTGGCGTGGTGCGGGCGGCTCTGGTCAGAGCTTTGCCAGGCAGCGACTCAGAACCGCTCTGGGAAATATTTTCCTAAGGGGTTATTTATCTCAGAGTCTCTCTCCCCCTTTTGAGCAGTTGGAATCTCGCAGGGAAGGAGGTCAGGCTGCAGCTCCTGACACGCAGCTGGGTGCTGGGGATACCAACAAAGCAGCATCGCCTGCCACAGCTGCTGCTTGTGCCTGGGACCTCCGCTGGGACAGTGGCACCTGAGTGGCCATCTGCAGGCGTGTGCCGGGGGTGAACTGTGCCCCTTAGGCACCCTCTGCTCCCTGGCCCTGGCTGAGCACTCTGCCAGGCACAGCAGCCTCTCCATCTGGGCTTGGTCCAGCGCCCTTGGCTTGTCTGCATGGGCAGCGCCAGACTGCAGCTCGCCGGGGACTGCATTTGTGTGCTGCACGGCGTCAGTCAGTGCATGTCTGCCACAGCCACAGCCCATACACTTCTATCACTAGGTTAGTCAGTATATTCCTATCACCAGGTGTCCCGGTATGGGGTGACAAACACCCTAGAATTGGTCCAATCCCTGGGCTCTCTCCTCCGCCTACCGTCCAAGGTCCAGTAGGGGTTGAGGGGTGGGGGCACCCCGCGTGGCCCCGGGAGCCAGGGAGACCTTGGATGGCACATATGTGTGGAGTTTTTGAATCAACTGGTCGGCTAGAGAATGCTGAGCACCTGTTGGTCAGTTTCACACGCCCCCGTAGGGTATTTAGGCAAGGATCAGCAGCCCTTAGTGCTCTTCTTCCACCCTTCCTCACTCTCCTCGTTCACCGTCGTCTCCCGCCGTGGCTGTGAAGAGCCCAGCCACGTGCACAGCAGGCAGCGAAGCACAGCAGCTCTACAGAGAAGTGGCAAGGCTGATCCCCTTCCCTCTCTCTCTCTCTCTCTCTCTCTGCTTCCTATCCGGGCTAAGTCGGTCTTTCCCTTCTTCCCCCCACTTCAGGCTCGGGAAGGAGCGTGTTATCCCCTCGTGCCTCGCGGGCACCTTATAGGCATGGTCGGGATCTATTTTGTATGTAGCCTCTCTGTTTGCTAAGTTCTGACTGTTAAATCATTGCACCTGGCGTTGTGAGCGACTCGTGCGTTTGTTTCTGCTGACCAGAACCCAAAAGAACCTCGGGGGGCACTAGGACCCCCTCACCCACAGGATATCAAATCTAATTAAGCGATATCCCGTCACACTAGGTTAGTCAGTGCATTCCTATCTCTAGGTTAGTCACTACATTTCTATCACTAGGTTAGTCAGCATATTCCTACCATCACTAGCATAGTCAGTATATTCCTATTGCAATGTCAGTTAGCACGTTTCTATTACCATGTTACTCAGTATATGTCTACCAGCATGTTAGTCAATATATTTCCATCACAAAGTTGGTTAATGTATTTCTATCACAGTGTTAGCCAATGTATTTCTACCACGATGTCAGTCCATGTGTGTCTATCACATGGACTATTGACGAGGTCTGGTAATGAGAGGATGAGGAGGAGGAATGGGTTTGAAGTGTGAGAGGGGAGTTTGAAAGTGGATGTTAGGAGGAAGTTGTTTGCAGTGAGGGTGGTGAGACACTGGCACAGGTTGCCCAGGGAGGTTATGGCTGCTCCCTCCCTGGAGGTGTTCAAGGCCAGGCTGGATGAGTCCTTGAGTGCCCTGTTCTAGTGGGAGGTGTCCCTGCCTATGGTACAGGGGGGTTGGGACTGGCTGAGCTTTGAGCTCCCTTCCAACCTAACCCATTCTATGACTCTGTGATCTGTCCATCTGTGCAATTGTCCCTGACTCATCAGAGCTGAGCATCAGTTGGGCAATGGCCACAGCACACAATAACTCACCAGTGCCACTTACTCAATGATGTGCTTGGCTCATCAGTAGATCTGTACCTACCTGCTGGTTTTCATGATCTGAAAGGACTCCATACAGATGTGTTGCAGCAGATGCTTGGTGCAGGGACAGGTGATAAGAGTGTGCACCTATTTTGTTTCTGGTTTCCTTCTCTCCATGCAACTTCATGCAAGGTTTAGTTTCCATACATCTATTTCCTCTGTTGTAGTAATTTCCAATATGGTGCTTTGGGATGACCAATACCCAGGTGAGCTGCAGGCTCCATCTGCTTTCTTTGGTAGTGGCTTTGCAGGGGCAAGTACATTCCTGCCCTGCTGCCCTCCTTTGCCCTTCAGACTGTGGAGTCAGCAACAGTGCTGCAGCCTCAGTTTCCACTGTGGCAAGGTAGAAGAGCAGTGCTGGGGAGCCACATTGGTGCTGAGCAGTGTGCACCCTTGTAAGAGAAGCTGACTCTGCATGGTCTACTGCAGTCTGAGGTTGGATGAGCTCTTGTCTTTCTTTCAAGCTGAAGTAAACTAGTTGACAGGTTAAGTGGTGGCCCTTCACTGAACATCTCGTGGTCATCTACCTTCTGCAGCCTGCAAACAGCCTGGGCAGCAAGCACACAGAGCCTCACCAGGGGGAAATACCTAAGCACAAGACATCATTTTTGTGCTTGCATCATTTCAACCGTCTGCTGTTACTATCTCAATTAAGAGGTTGCTGCTTCTTTTGTTCGTGGAGACAAAAGGAGAGGAAGCCAACACCTACCAAGCAGTCAGCTCTTGGTTTGCAGTACTCAAACAGATTAAGCATTTTCCAGTGTCTTGACTGTACCAGGCCACTCAAGATGGGTAAACCAACTGAAGTGGCTTCTGGCTCTAAATGAGGGTGTTAAAATGCCTCCTTCGATTATATTGACTATGAACCAGCTCTGTTTTTAAGAGGCTCTGTCTCCTCTGCCTGTGCCCACTCCTCTTTCTCCCCCCTCCCCACTCCCCTGCTGCCATTCCTTGTTAATTCATTTAAGCAGGGTTTCTTTCCCTTCAATTTGCATCCAAATGGCTGCCAGGGGAATTTATGGAAATAATATAAGTGCTTCTATCATTGTGTATTTAGTCACATGTGCTAATTTTCAAAAGATAACTTGTCTAGAATCTTAGGGGGGGGAAAAAAAAAAAGAGTCAAAAAGTCAAGCACCAGCCAAGAATGCACAGACCAGCATGTTTGACAATCAAAAAGAGAACTGCAAGGCCCACTTGGTGATTGACTGGCTGAAGTGATAGATCTTTGTCTGTTGTCTTAGGTAGCCTACCCCACCCATGCTCTGGAAAGCCTTTTGTGCTTCCTCCTCCACCTTGGCAGCAGAATCCCCCCCTCTGCAGACCCTCCATGGAGTGGCATCTCTGCCCTTCCAGCAGTGAGACTGTGGTTTGCTGAGCTTTGGGCACTGACTCTTGTTTTGCCTACAGCAGGAGTGGGGCACCTCTCTCTCAGCCTCATGAAGCACCACCTGCTTGCCTCTGTCTGCTGAGTCTCTCAGAGGAGAACCTGACTGATTTTCTCCAAGCAATACCTACCTGATCCCTGGTCCCTGCTGTGGTTGGGGCTGCCTTCAGCAAATCCACAGCCAAGACAAATGTGATTTTGGCCAACTCAGGCACCAATGAGTTATCAGCTCTGGCGTGCAGGTGTTACCTCGACAACAGGAGACACTTTTTTGCCTGTCCTGTTCTTCCTGGAACTGGATGACAAATGCCTTCTCCTCCACTTGACTGAAAATTGCACAACTGAGTATGTAAAGAAGCCTTCCACAAAGCACCAGAGCTGTTTATGAGAAGCCATGAAGACAGCTGGTGCCAGGAGTGTGGTGGGTTTCCAAAGAGAACCGTGGAGATCTGCTTTCTTGGGGGCATTGTCCTGGTCTGCCATTAAGCTACCACACCTACAAATGATCCATTACACTTTCAAACATTTCCTGAAAGGAGGAGAGAGGCCTGTGCAGTGTGAGCATGAGAAGCAACACGTCTCAAGCCCTCTCCCAGCCTGGTGAGTGGCTGGCCCCATGTGTTCCTCTGCCCTTCTTGTTTAAAGGGGAGCACAGTTCATCATGGGGGTGCTCCTTCCTGGGCTCTCTCTGGCATTCCTGAAGGGGAGGAGAGAGTCAGGAGAGCTTTTCAGTCTGCAGATCAAGAAAGGTAATGCTGGCCTGAATATATTTAGTGCACGATAATGCAAACCACAGACAAATATAGGGAAGAGGAGAAAATAAATTCTCTGGCTCGAGCTGGGAATTTATTGAATGCTAAAGCCAGAGAAGCAATAATTTAGAGGGGAGTATTTCCCTGGATTCTGCAGTGCTAATAAATCATCGCTGGACATGCAATATTTAGTGGTCCCAGCAATGATTACATCTTTCATGCACTGACCACAGTTAGAAACCACATTTTTTTCCTTTGTTCTGCTCCCTACATTACTGAATGCTGTGGCTGCTCTCAGGTGCTGGGGAGCAGCAAAGAAGGGTACCTCTGCCTGCCTATGTGTACACACCTACATTGCTCACCCTGCAGGCACAAGGAAGATGTCACATGTGACGTGATTTTATTATTTGTTTTCTTAAATGACCATCAGGAAATGCTCTATGCTTCTGTAAATTTAGGAGAAATCCTGAAATTTATGTGAAATCCTATTTCTGAGCATGTTTTCTCTGCAGCAGCTCAAGGGAATCTGCCACTTTAGCACAGCTGTTGTGAGAATGGGATGGGCTCTGTGACAAGACATCACTGCAGACCCTCTGGGGAGAGGCAGCTAATAGGAGGGGAAATACTCTCCCAGTAAAGAGGGGACTTAGAATCACAGAATCAGTCAGGGCTGGAAAACACCACAAGGATCACCCAGTCCCAACCCCCCTGCCATGCCCAGGGACACCCTACCCTAGAGCAGGCTGCCCACAGCCTCTGCCAGCCTGGACAAAAACACCTCCAGGGATCTGGCCCCAAACACCTCCCTGCAGGGGCAACCCATTCCAGCCTCTCACCACTCTCATGCTCAGCAACTTCCTCCTCACCTCCAGCCTCAATCTCCCCACCTCCACCTTTGCTCCATTCCCCCCACTCCTCTCACTCCCTCACAGCCTCCAAAGTCCCTCCCCAGCTTTTCTGTAGCCTCCTTCAGATGCTGGAAGGCCACCAGAAGGTCCCCTGGGAGCCTCCTCTTGTGCAGCCTGCACAGCCCCAACTCTTTCAGGCTGTGCTCACAGCAGAGCTGCTGCAGCCCTCTCAGCATCCTCGGGGCCCTTCTCTGCACACCTCCAGCATCTCCACATCCCTCTTGGCCCAGGGGCTCCAGCACTGGATGCACTACTCCAGGTGGGCTCTCAGCAGAGCACAGCAGAGGGGCAGAATCACCTCCCTGGCCCTGCTCTAGGTGGATGCACATGCAGAAGGTGATGTCTGCACCTCCAGCAGCTGTTTGATTCCCCTGGATGTGAACCTGGGCCAGGGAAAACACTGAAGTAAGCACTGAGAACAGCATTTAGAGCTGGATGAGGGCAAAGCCCTGAGAGCACAAAGCCTGCAAGTGATGGAGGAGTAGCTCATGGTTTGTTTAAGGCTTGCACTTCCCAAGCCACTCTCAGAGCTTTCACTAGCACAGTTACGAAGGAAGGCTGTGAGAGTTTGTAAGAGCTGTGGCTCAGAAAACCAGAGAAGGGACAGAAGGTGAAAATAATGCCCCTTAAGTCAAGAATAAGAGAAGCTGTTGGAGGTCAGGTTGTAGGAAGCTTTGAAAGATCCCTGTGAACATTTGTGAAGGTCACAGAGCACTTTCTGGAAGGCAGAGTTACTTCTCCATCCCTGCAGAGCTGGAGGAAGGACAGCCCAGAGACTGCAGATGAAAATCCTGGCACCAAGAGGTGAGATTGTGGCTCAAGGGGAACCTGCTGAGAGGAACAGCAAACCAGCAGCCAAGCCTCAGCAGACTACAGAAGATTCTGCCAGGTGTGCTGCTACTAGGGAAGCCACTCAGTTGACTGAAACAAGGTCTGTAAGCAAGGTTTTAAATCTTCCTCTGAAAATCCACCCAGATAAAATGTCAAGGCAAATAATCTATTCCTTAATGTGGCTATAGCTGAGATGCTGCAGTGTTGGTTCAGGTATTAACAGATTTGTTACTTTTTTTTTAGTATGTCTTTTAAGGACCTCACTAATGCACCTAAAAGTAGGCACTGGGTAAGTGATCTCCTGGAACTTTTAAGTTGAGAGAGAGATCTTGAGCTACTGACAGTAGGAAAGGAAAGATGAAGAGGATAAAAGTGAAGAGCAGCATTTCATAGAATTCATAGAATCATCAGTCAGGGTCCACAAGGGCCATTCATCTTTGTGCCAAGTTGTTGCCTCCTTTTCACTTTGTGTTTGGAGCCTGCCCAGGGTTTGACCTTCCATTTTCTTGAAAAGAGCATGCTTTTGTTTCTTATAAGCTCCAAGCAGAGTCACAGAATCATAGAATCAGTCAGGGCTGGAAGGGACCACAAGGATGAGCCAGTTCCAATCCCCCTGCCATGCCCAGGGACACCCTACCCTAGAGCAGGCTGCCCACAGCCTCTGCCAGCCTGGCCAAAAACACCTCCAGGGAGGTTGTGGAGCACAGAATCACCCAACGTGATCTTTGATCACGTTGGGTGATTCTGTGCTCCGCAACGTCCCTGGGCAGTCTATGCCAGTGTCTCATCACCCTCAACCTGTGCCAGTGTCTCCACCACCCTCCCTTGCAAAGAACTTCATCCTAACATCCTGTACATAGAATCCTAGAATCAGTCAGGGCTGTTTGCAGCAGTCTCACTTTTGTGCATTGTT
>VWZI01019553.1:0-14754 GCA_013396835.1 Psilopogon haemacephalus
AGATCGAGGACAATGAGGCTGCCAAGGTCATCTCCTGGCACCTGGCCAGTGACATGGACTGTGTGGTGACACTGACCACCCAGGCTGCCCGAGCCATCTTCGATGAGACCCAGGGCCGCCAGCAGGTGCTGCCCCTTGACTCCATCTACAAGAAGACACTGCCAGACTGGAACAGGTAGGGCAGGGCCAGCTGCAGCTGCTGCTGCCGGGGGTCCTGCTTGTGGCTGGGCTTGGNGGGGTCCTGCTTGGCTCTGTGGCTGGGCTGGCTGCAGAGTCCCAGTGAGGAGGGCTTGGAGATCCCCAAGGTCCCAGGCAGGTCACCTGCAGGAGCTGTGGGTCACAGCTCAGTGCTGTCCCGGATCAGCTTTGGTGCAGCTCAGCTCTGCTGCCGGGGAAGAGATGACAGCTGCAGGAGCAGCAGCTTAGGGTGGGTGGGCTGCAGGGCTCCCTTCAGCCTCACTATCAGTGCTGGCAGCACTCAGGCAGGGCTGAGCTGCAGTCAGTGCAGCTGCAGGCACTGTCCTGGGCAGTGGGCAGCAGCACTGAGGTGAGTCCCACCTGTGCCTCTTCGGCAGGCCCCTACCCCACCTGCGGAATGGGAAGATCTGCTTCAAGCCCGTGGGCAACCCTGTGTTTGCCAGAGACCTGCTGAGCTTCCCTGACAGCGTGGAGCACTGCCAGACAGGTGAGGGGCAGCAGGGCTGCACAGCCCCACCGCTGGGGCATCCTCCCTGCCACACCTGCAGGCACCCTGCTCGGGGAGGGGAGGTTGGTGTGCAGTGTCTGCAGGCAGCAGGGGCCGTGCCAGCAGCCACCTTGCTCCTGTTTTGGCTTCCTCTGCTGTTGGCATCGACCCCTCTGAGCAGTGTGCCCAGGGAGGCCACCAGCAGCCCAGCCTGGAGCTGCAATGCTGCGGGCAGCAGGAGCAGGGCAGGGATTGTGCCTCTGCTCAGCACTGGGGAGGCCACACCTTGGGTGCTGGGTTCAGTTTGGGGCTCCTCACTCCAAGAAGGACAATGGCAGCTGGAGGTGAGCCAGGTTGTGCCCAGGAGGTTAAGAAGGCCACCAGCAGCCTGGCCTGGAGCAGCAATGCTGCAGGCAGCAGGAGCAGGGCAGGGATTGTGCTCCTGGGCTGGGCTCTGGGGAGGCCACACCTTGAGCGCTGGGTTTAGTTTGAGGCTCCTCACTCCAAGAAAGACACTGAGGGAATGCAGCAGGGCCAGAGAAGGGCAACAGAGCTGGGGCAGGGTCTGGAGAACAGGGCTGGGGAGAGGGAGCTGGGGGTGTGCAGTGTGGAGCAGAGGAGCCTGAGGGAGACCTCATTGCTCTCTGCAGCTCCCTGAGAGGAGGCTGCAGCCAGCTGGGGTTGGGCTCTGCTCCTTAGTGTCAGCTGATAGAAGGGGAGGAAATGGCCTGAAAGATTGCCAGGGGAGGGTTAGGTTGGCCATGAGGAACAATTTTTGTGCTGCAGGGAGTGGTCAGGAGCTGGAACAGGCTGCCCAGGGCAGTGGTGAAGTCCCCATCCCTGGAGAGGTTCAAGAAAGGTGTGGCCATGGCCCCTGGGGACAGGTTTTGGTGGCCCCTTGGGAGGATTTGGAAACCCCAAAGCTTGTCAAACCTCCTGTGAGGCCACATCACAGCAGGCTCCTGCAGGAGAGTCTTGTGCCAAGCAGAAGCAATGCAGGAAGCTGAGTGGGACAGCAGTCTGGGGAGGGTTCCTTTGGCCCACCACATGCTGGGCTCTGGGCAGAGTCAGTGCTGGCAGCAGGCAGTGGCTCCCTGCAGCAGCTCCTCCACGTTGCCTCTTGCAGTGTTTGGGATGCTCCTGGGGGACACCATCATCATAGACAACCTGGATGCTGCCAACCACTACAGGAAGGAGGTGAGTCCTGGCTTTGGAGCCCAACATGAAGCAGCCCCAGCCTGGCTGCTGCTTTCCTGCTGCTTCAGCCCACCATGTGCTGAGGCTCTGCAGGTCTTGGTGCAGCTCACAGCCCCTGGCAAAGTGACCTCAGCCCCTTCCAGCAGTTGGCTGCTCCGAGAAGCACCAGGGAGGTGGTTTCTGCTCTGCTCTCAGTGTGAAGTGCAAGGTCTTCAGGAATAAAACCCAAAAGCCTGAGGCAAGGGTTCAGACCACAGAGGGGACTTGGAGGAGCCTTCTGTGAGCCATGTGATCAAGGTTTGGAGGGACACAGGCAGGAGTCTCAGAGCAAGGGCTGAAGCTTGAGTGCGTGGAGTGGCAATGGCTCAGCACAAGGCTGCAGAGCTGCACTCCACACACAGCTCTGGAGCTGGGCAGTCTTGGTGTCCCCTCTCCAGAAGGGTGAGAAGCTGTGCTGCAGGGCTCCTCTTAGGAGAACAAGTGCAAAAGGAACCTCTGGTGGCACCTGAAATGGGTTGTCTGCTCTGTTCCTTGGTGGTCTCTGCAGCATGGACCTGCTCTGGGCCTGACCAGCTCCTGGAGCAGCTCTGGAAACAGCAAAGGCTGAGAGCCCTGGGGCTGAGAGCCTGAAGAAGAGCAGCCCCAGAGGGCAGCTGAGCAATGCTCAGCAAGAGCTGAAGCACCTGTGGGGGGCAAGAGGCTGGGGCCAGGCTCTGCTCAGTGGTGCCCAGGGACAGGACCAAGGGGCATAAATTCTGTCAGCATCAGGCACAGGAGATGTGATGAAGTGCAGGGCAGGTTCTCGTCCACGGAGTTCTGAACTCTGCCTCCAGAACTGTGTCAGGACTGGAGGAGCAGAGCCCAGAGGCTCGTGTGAGCTCTGCGGGGCTGGGTGCGGGGTGGGTAGCAGAGCAGGGCAGCAGAGCTGTGCCAGGGCAGGAGGAGCAGAGCCCAGATGCTGGTGTGAGCTCTGCAGCACTGGGTGCAGGGTGGGTAGCAGGGCAGCAGCAGCAGAGCTGTACCAGGACTGGAGGAGCAGAGCCCAGAGGCTGGTGTGAGCTCTGCTGGGCTGGGGGTAGCAGGGCAGCAGCAGCAGAGCTGTGCCAGGACTGGAGGAGCAGAGCCCAGAGGCTGGTGTGAGCTCTGCAGGGCTGGGGGTAGCAGGGCAGCAGCAGCAGCATCCGGCAGGGTCCGGAGCTCCCCGGGCTGCTCGCAGCCGCAGTGGCCGGGCTGGGGGTGGGTGCTGGCTGCGGGCAGCTGCTGAGGTTTCCCCGCAGGTGGTGAAGCTGACTCACTGCCCCACGCTGCTGACCCGCGAGGGAGATCGCATCCGCAGCAACGGCAAGTTCGGGGGGTTGCAGAACAAGGCCCCCCCCATGGACAAGCTCCGCGGCATGGTCTTCGGCGCCCCCATCCCCAAGCTCTTCTCCACCTTCTCCGCGCAGATAGGTAGGTGCCGCCTGAGCCTCCACTGCCCTCTCCTGGCCTGAGGGAAGCTGCGCTTTAGCTCCCAGCCTCTTTGGAGAACTCACCTCGGCCAGGTCCTCTCCGGGAGTTCCCCCCAGCCCTGTTCCTTCCAGGAGCTGAAAGGGGCCTGCAGGAGGGCTTGGAAGGGACTATTGGTAAGGGCTTGTAAGGACAAGATGAGGGGGAATGGCAGAAGGGAGATTGAAACGGGATGTTGGGAGAAAGTTCTTTACAGTGAGGGTGGTGAGACACTGGCACAGGTTGCCCAGGGAGGTTGTGGAGCACAGAAGCACAGAATGGGATCAAAGATCCCATTCTGTGCTTCTGTGCTCCACAACCTCCCTGGAGGTGTTCAGGGCCAGGCTGGATGAGGTCTTGAGTGTCCTGATCTAGTGGGAGGTGTCCCTGCCTATGGCACAGGGGGTTGGAACTGGATGAGCTTTGAGGTTTCTTCCAACCTAAACCATTCTATGATTCTGTGACAGGATGAGGAGGAATGGGTTTAGACTGCCAGAGAGGAGATTAAAACTGGATGTTAGGAGGAAGTTGTTTGCAGTGAGGGTGGTGAGACACTGGCACAGGTTGCCCAGGGAGGTTCTTTGATCACATTCTGTGCTTCTGTGCTCCACAACCTCCCTGGAGATGTTCAGGACCAGGCTAGATGAGGCCTTGAGCGACCTGGAGAAGAGGAGGCTCCCAAGAGACCTTCTTGTGGCCTTCCAGTGTCTGAAAGGGGCCTACAACAAAGCTGGGGAGGGACTTTTTAGGCTCTCAGGGAGTGACAGGACTAAGGGGGAATGGAGCCAGTCACCCAATGTGACCTTTTGGGTCTCTTGTTCTCCTCTTCAACCAGACCTCCTTCAGCAATACCGAGCAGCAGTGGTCAAGCTGGACCACGTCAACAAGGACTTGGACTTGCATCTGCAGTCACTGCAGACTCCTGAAGCACAGAAGAAAAAGCAGGAGCTGGCTGAGCAGGAGAAGAGCCTCAAGCTAATAGAGCAGAAGTTGGGTAGGTTGCTGTGTGGTGTCCTGAGGAAGGGTTGACTGCACCCAGGTGTCCTCTACTCCCAGAAAGCAGCAAGTTCAGGCTTTGCAGGAAGGGGTTGGAGGAGCTTGGGGATGTCTCCTTTTAGGGAACTGCTGAATTTCAGCTGCCCTGCAGTGAGAGCTGGCATGGGGCTGGGCAGCTGCAGGGGGAACCTCCTGGAGTTCAAGCAGAGCCCTGCCCCTGGGGAGGGACAACCTCCTGCAGCAGCACAGGTGAGGGTGACCTGCTGGGAAGCAACTCCAAGGAGAAGGATGTGGAGGTACTGGGGCACAAAAAGATCCCCAGGAACCAGCAATGTGCCCTGGTGGCCAAGAAAGGCCAAAGGTGTCCTGGGGACATGAAAAAGAGTGTGACCAGCAGGGCAAGGGAGTTCTCCTGGCCCTCTGCCTTGGTGAGGCCACAGCTGTAGTGCTGGGCCCAGTGTCATGGTTAGGAATGGGGGCTTGGTCACTATCAAATAACTTCTGGTGTTTGAGATGTTTGAAAGCCCCACATGAATGTGACCAACCCAAGCAGGTAGCTTCACCTCTTCTCTGACCTCCTGTAGCCTTCTCTTCTGCCCTCCCAGCTCCAGCTCTCCTGTCACAGGTCCATCTGTGACCCTCAGGATTCATCCTTTCATTGATTCCTCCTCCTTGGTGGCTTTTCCCCAGGCATGACCTCATCAGACCGAGTCTCAGGGTCCTTGCTGCAGCCCATCCCGCTGGAGATGTCTGACAGCCCCAGCCCTGCCAAGAAGATGAGGAGAGAGACAGCCAAGAAACAACACAAGTGAGTGCTCTGAGGCCAGCCAGCACTGCTCGGGGCTGCATGCCCACCAAAATCCAGCCTGCAACCCAGGAGGTGCCTGCTGAAGATGAGGAGAAAGTTGTTTGGTGTGAGGGTGCTGGAGGGCTGGAGCAGGCTGCCCAGAGAGGTTGTGGAGAGCTTCCATTGCCAGCTGGGTGGGCACTGTGGTGCTGCTGCTGTGGGTGCCCTACTGGAGCAGGGCTTGGGCTGGCTGAGCTCCACAGGTCCCTTCCCACCACACCCTGCTGGGGGTGTGTGAGTCTAGGGAGATGAGCACAGAATTTTCTCCCAGGATGTCTGGGCTGGGCTGGTGGGGATGAACTTCATGCAGGTCCTTCTTCACCTCTGGATCTGCCAGAGCTGTTCCAGGCCAGGCTGAATGGAGCCTTGAGCAACCTGCTCTGGTGGAAGGTGTCCCTGGGCCACGGCAGGAAGCTGCACTGGGTGATCTCTGGGGTCTCTTCCCACCTGGGCCATTCTGGCATTCCACAAAGTGGACACAAACCAATTAAGGAATCCCTCGAATTTGCTCTTCCCCGCCCCGGTTGCAAACATCAGCTGTGCCCCACGCCCCTTCGAGCAGCAGAGGGGAGGCCAAGGCTCACTGCTGAGCTGCCTGTGCTCTCTCCCCAGCTCGGAGGAATGGATCTCGTCTCCCTCCAAGAAGCAGCCGGCGGTGCTGCAGCTGTGCCCAGCGGAGCTGAACGGGGCGCGCAAGAGGAAGGCTTAAAAGGCGGCGGAGAGGCGATCAGCTGCGGCTGCAGGAGCGGCTGCTGCCCGCCGGGGGAGTCTGTGCTGCCGGGAGCCAGCAGGAGCCGCCCCCGTCGGGCTCACCCTTGTACAGTTCACTTCCATTCGAAAGGCTTCCAGAGTTTCTCTGCTCCTGCCTGCACAAGAGGGGCGGCAACCCCCAGCAGAGGAGCTGGAACATACCAGTTTTTATTTATGACAACCCAATCTTTGCAATAAAACAGCTTCGGTGCAATGCCTGCTCCCAGACCCTGCAGCCCCAAGCCCTTAGACCTGAGCCCCTAAACCCAAGCCCCTGCAACCCAGGGACCTTGCAGCCCTAAGCCCTTAGACCCAAGCCCCTGCAGTGCTGAGCCCCTAGACCCAAGTCCCTGCAACCCAGGGACCCTGCAGCCCTGAGCCCCTAGACCCAAGCCCCTGCAACCTAGGGACCTTGCAGCCCTAAGCCCCTAGACCCAAGACCCTGTAGCCCTGAGCCCTTAGACCCAAGCCCCTGCAGTGCTGAGCCCCTAGACCCAAGTCCCTGCAACCCAGGGACAGGAGGGCTGGGGAGGGACTATTGACAGCCCCTGCAACCTAGGGACCTTGCAGCCCTAAGCCCCTAGACCCAAGACCCTGTAGCCCTGAGCCCTTAGACCCAAGCCCCTGCAGTGCTGAGCCCCTAGACCCAAGTCCCTGCAACCCAGGGACCCTGCAGCCCTGAGCCCCTAGACCCAAGCCCCTGCAACCCAGAGACCCTGCAGCCCTAAGCCTCTAGACCCAACCCCCTGCAGCCCTGAGCCCTTAGACCCAAGACCCTGCAGCCCTTAGATCCAAGTCCCTGCAACCCTGAACCCCTAGACCCAAGCTCCTGCAGCCCTTAGACCCGAGCCCCTGCAGCCCCTAGAGAGAGAGCAGGCATGGGGCTGGCAGAGGCTGTTGTGCAAGAGGCAGATTGCTGCCAGCCTGAGGAATGCAGTGAGAAGAATTCACTCAACAATGGAGGAGGCCTCTGCCAGCTGCTCAGCATCTCTTCAGCAGAGCCCTGGAGCACTTGGAACAAAGAAGTGGAAGAGATGGTTGGAAGGACCCTGACTGGCAGAAGGAGGCAGGAGAGGAGCTCTGGCGACGCCTGCCAGAGCCAAGCAGGGACAGGACTCCAAGCAGAGCTCTGCTGAGGCTGCAGCCTACAAGAAGCCTCCCACGGTGAGCTGCAGCTTCACCTGTCTCACCTGAGGCACCTGGAGGTGCCAAGCTCTGGCTGCCCTGGAGGGCTTTCAGAGCCGTGGAGATGTGGTGCTGAGGGCCATGGGCTGGTGGTGCCCTGACAGTGCTGGGACTGGATGATCTTGGAGGTCTTTTCCAGCCTTAGTGGATACAGCCCAAGGCTGCTGCGTGGAAGTGCTGTGACAGCCTGGTGACAGCAGAGATGGGTGAGAGCAGCCCCCAAGCTCTGGTGGTGGGCTGCAGCCATCTGGGAGCTTGCAGCTGCTGGAGAACTGCTGTGGTGTTCCAACATTGTTGGAAGCCTGCAGTGGCGTTCCCAGAGGAGAGCCTGCAGATGCCACAGGCACTTTATTATTGTCCTGCTGGAAAGGAGAGAGGAGAAGAGGAGAGGAGAAATGGAGGGAAGAGGAGAAATGGAGAGGAGAGGAGGAGAGAAGAAAAGGAGAAGAGGAGAGGAGAAAAGGAGAGGAGACGAAAAAAAGGGGAAAAAAAGGACAAGAAAAAAATGAGAGGAGAGGGAAAAAAGAAAGGAGGAGGAGCCCCCCCAGAGTGGGTGGTCAGGCCAAGCCTTGATTTTCTCCAGCCAGCTCTGGGTGCAGTCTTCACCCACCTGTGCTCACCTCTTGACCTAGAAGCCCAGCAGGAGCTCTGCTGGGGGCTGCATCTGTCCACAGTGCAGAGAGCTGAAAAGGACTTCTCTGCCTCTTAATTGGGTGAGCAGCAGGTGTTGGCCTTCCAGGTGGTCCTGCTCAGCTCAGAACTCACCTGCCCCGTCTGGAACAGGCTGCCCAGGGAGGCTGTGGATGTTCCCTCCCTGCAGTGTTCAAGGGCAGGTTGGATGAGATGTCCCTGCCCATGGCAGGAGGCTGGGGCAAATGATCTCTGAGGTCTCCTCTCACCCAACCCTCTGCGTGGTTTAGATCCACTCTGCACTCAGCAGGTGACAGAGTCAGTTTTGGGGTCCTACCATTCCACAATGGGTTCTCTAGAACCAGCCTTGCCCAGCTTGTCTCCTGGCAGTGCCTTGCAGGAGCCCCACAGTGCCCCTGTGCCCGATAAGGTTATCAGGAGAGAGGAATGTGGGGTCGGGGGGTGGAGGGGATGCTGCTGTGCTCTGGTGCCAGGGGCTGGCTGCTGCAGCTCCTTATAAAGCCAGGCTGACACCTCGGGGGCCCAGGGCTCTGCAACATCTCCCACAGCAGCACCCTTTGGAGCTCAGCCTGTGCTGTGCCTCCTGCAGCTGCCAGGTGAACAACAGCCACCGGCAGCCTGCCCCCTCCCTGGGGGGTGCCAGCTATGGGGGGGCACTTTGGTGCTCTGCAGGGCAAGGCAGCTTCACAGAGCAAGGTCCAGTCACAGCCTTGGGCATCAGCAAGGTCCAGAGAAGCAGGGGTTGGGGCTGGAAGGGACCTTCAAAACCCTCCAGTTCCATGCTGTGGGCAGGGACCCCTGCACCAGCCCAGGCTGCTCCAGAGCAGTGTTGCCTTGTTCTTTGCTGCTCAGCTTCCAGCAAGTTTCTGCATCTCAGCATCATTCTGTCTGCCATGAGCACAGGCTTGAAGGAGCTGGGGGTGTGCAGCCTGCAGAGGAGAAGGCTCTAAGGGGAGACCTCAGAGCTGCCTGCCAGTGCCTGAAGGGATCCTGCAGGAAGGCTGCAGAGGGACTTGTGCTGAGGGTGTCTGAGGCAGGCCAAGGGGGAATGGTTTGGAGCTGAGGCAGAGCAGATTGAGATTGACTGTGAGGAACAAGTTCTGCACCAGGAGGGTGCTGGAACACTGGAACCAGTTTCCAATCCAAGCTACATTTCCAGCTCCAGGCTCACTCCAGCTCTGGTCTGCCCTAGCAGGGCTGCAGAGGGACTTGTGCTGAGGGTGTCTGAGGCAGGCCCAGGGGGAATGGTTTGGAGCTTAGGCAGAGACCTCACCCAAGCTGTCCTTAATGCTCTGCACTCAGGGGCAGGGTTAACACCCAAATCCTTCCTCCCTTAAAACAGCAGTAGGAGCTCCAAGCCTCAGGACCCAAGAGCCAGGAGCCCTTTGTGTTTCTCAAAACAGCAGCAGGACCTTCAGGCCTCAGGACCCAAGAGCTGGGAGCCACAGAGGCCCAGGTCAGTCCTGTCCTCAGCACTGAGGTTCTGCCTGGAATCCCTTTGCAGAGCTGCAGAAGAGGCCCAGAGGCAGCCTGGGGAGGGCCTGGCTGCTTCCAGCCTCTGCTGCAACGCTTGGCTGAGGGCTTTGCTCTCCTCTCCTTGCCGTCAGCTGCCTGCAAACAAAGCCATGTGAAGGGTCTGGGCTTGGGCTGGAGCTGAGCTCCTCCAGAGCCTGGAAGCAATTATGGAGCCTGCAGGCTTGGTTGTCTCAGAACTGAGTTTTGCAAGTGGCTGTGCAGTGAGTCAGGCCTGAGGGCTGCCTGCGGCTGCTCAGCTGCCCCGGGCTGAGCTGAGGGGAAGGAAGGGAAGATGCCCTCTGTGCTGGGCTGCAAGAACCTTTCCTAGCAGTTCCATACCCACAGAACTGCAGAATGGGTTGGGTTGGAAGGGCCCTCCAAGATCACCCAGCTCCAGCTCCCTGGGTGATGGAGATGACACCTGGGAGCCCAGCAGCCCTTTGCAGCTGTCCTCACAGAAGGGGTTGGCTTGGAAGGGACCTTACAGATCATCCAGTTCCAAGCCCCTGCCATGCCCAGGGACACCTCCCACCAGCCCAGGTTGCTCAAGGGGTCAGTGCTGGCACCAGTGCTATGTAACATCTTTGTCAGTGACATGGGCAGAGGAATCAGTGCAGCCTCAGCAAGTGTGCAGCTGGCACCAAGCTGTGTGGCACAGGAGACTTGCCAGAGGGCAGGATCCATCCAGAGGGACCTGCACAGGCTGCAGAGCTGTGCCCAGGCCAACCTCATGGCATTCAACAAGGCCAAGTATAAGGTCCTGCACCTGGGTGGGTGCAATCCCAAGCACAGCTCCAGGCTGGGTGGGGAATGGCTGAGAGCAGCCCTGAGGAACAGGACCTGAGGGTCTGGGGTGATGCAAAGCTGAAGNAGGCCACCAAGATGCTGAGAGGGCTGCAGCAGCTCTGCTCTGAGGACAGGCTGAGAGAGTTGGGGCTTTGCAGGCTGGAGAAGGCTTTGAGGAGACCTTGGAGTGGCCTTGCAGGATCTGAAGGGAGCTACAGGAGGGCCGGGGAGGGACTATTGACAAGGTCTGGTCATGACAGGAGGAGGAGGAATGGGTTTAAACTGGAAGAGAGGAGATTGAAAGTGGATGTTAGGAGGAAGTTGTTTGCAGTGAAGGTGGTGAGAACCAGGCACAAGTTGCCCAGGGAGGTTGTGGCTGCTCCCTCCCTGGAGGGGTTCAAGGCCAGGTTGGATGAGGCCTTGAGTGACCTGTTCTAGTGGGAGGTGTCCCTGCCTATGGCACAGGGGGGTTGGAACTGGATGAGCTTTGAGCTCCCTTCCAACCTAAACCATTCTATGATTCTATGAACACATCCCATAATCTGCCTGGGAGGAGCTCCTCTCTGCCAGGGCCTTGGACTGCTCACACCTCTAGGAATGAAGAGGTTGGGAAGCCTTCCCACTTATTTTTCTGGGCAAAAAAAGGACAACTGCTGGATGAGGAGACCTTGGAGTGGCCTTCCAGGATCTGAAAGGGGCCTACAGGAGGGCTGGGGAGGGACTATTGACAAGGTCTTGTAAGGACAGGGTGAGGAGGAATGGGTTTAAAGTGGCAGAGGGGAGATTGAAACTGGATGTTAGGAGGAAGTTCTTTACAGTGAGGGTGGTGAGACACTGGCACAGGTTGCCCAGGAAGATTGTGGAGGTGTTGCCCTAGATGAGGCCTTGAGCAATCTGGAGAAGAGGAGGCTCCCAGGCAACCTTCTTGTGGCCCTCCAGGATCTGAAGTGGCCTACAAAAAAGCTGGGGAGGGATTTTTTAGGCTCTCAGGGAGTGACAGGACTGGGGGGAATGGAGCAAAGCTGGAGGTGGGGAGATTAAGATTGGAGGTGAGGAGAAAGTTGTTGAGCCTGCAGATGGCACCGAGCTGGTGGCTATGTTGGACTGCTGGAGGGGAGGAGGCTCTGCAGATGGACCTGGCCAGGCTGCACGTGAAGGTGGCATCTGCACTCTCCTGCTTCTCCCCAGCTGCAGCCAAGCACCGGCAGAAGCATTTCTGAGCAGCGCTGGCAGCTGGCAGCTTTTCACCTCTTCAGGAAGAAGAGACCAGAAGTCCCCATCCCTCCTCTGCCCCCTTCCCACAGCCTCCCCCCACTGCCCAGCCTCTGCTGGCTGCAGCACTCAGCATGGGATCAGGAGAAGCATGGAGAAGGCTTCCTGGAAGCTGGCAGCCCTTTCTCTGGCTAAGGGCAGGAGCTCTTTGTGCCCAGGAAGCTGTGCCGTGCCCTGCCGGCTCTCAGTGACATCAGGAACTTCCTCCTCTCGCTTGCAGAGCTTCTTGCTTTCATTTGACTGCATTTTTTTTAACCAATTCCCTAGTGAAAAAAAAACCAAAACAGCCAAAAACCAGCATCTCTTGTGCTTCAGCTGAGCTGAGAACATCTGCGTGGGAAGGGTCACTGCTGGGCTTAACCTGGCCGGGCTGAAGCACCAGGAGCTGCAGCAGGAGGCTGGAGAGGTGGAGTGAAAGCCTGGGAGCCGTGGACATTCTTCACCAGAACAATGCCATTGCTGGAAAAATCTGCTGACAGCCTTGTCCCAGACACTGCAAAGGCAGCTGCCACTCCCTGCCCCTCTTTCCCAGCTCAGCTGGAGCCCAGGATCTGGTATGTGGAGCCAAGGGAAGGCAAAGGAGGACAGGCCAGGGGACTCTGGAAGCTGCTGGAGGTGAGGACTGCCCCCGGTTTTCCTCTTTGTTCTGAACATTCTGCAGTTCTTCAGTACCAGGGTGGGGAGACTCTGGCACAGGCTGCCTATGGAGGCACCACCCTGGGGGTGGTGTCCAAAGCCAGGATGGATGAGGCCTTGAGCAGCTGAGCCTAGCTGAGAGGTGTCCCTGGGCATGGCAGGGGCTTGGAACTGGATGATCTATTAAGGTCCCTTCCAAGCCAACCCATTCTGTGAGGACAGTTGCAAAGGGCTGCTGGGGTCCCAGGCGTCATCTCCATCACCCAGGGGCCATGGAAGCTCTGCTCAGGGCACTCCCAGGCTGCAGGCTCCCAGGGGGAGCTGGAGGGCTGGGAAGATGCTTTCCATCTGCTGTCAGAGCCACCCGCCCTGGGCTTTCTGTGCAGCTCAGGGGAGACAGCGGCGGAGGAGAGCGAAGTGTGAGCACTGCTGTGTCCTGGAGAGCGCAGCTCACCCTCATTCCTCCACCCTGAAATAAAGCCAGTTCCACCCACGGCAAAAATGCATCCGTCAGCAGAGCCTGGCCCACACGTCCAGGCTGCACCTGAGCCCGAGACCCTCCCAGCAAGAGCCCAGTTTGACACTGGTTGTGGCTGAACCAGCTGACATCATCGGCCCAGAGCGACTGTCGGAGGAGCTGAGGTCAGCTCTGTGCATCTGCCCAAACTCATCCATTTCTGGCCGGCTCTGGGCTCCCCAGCACAGCTCATCCTCTGCTGTCACCCAGCCACACAGAGCCTGGCTGCCTGCAGCCCAGCCCTGTCCCCACACAGCTCTGCCACTGGCACGGCTCAGCCTCTGCTGTCCTCAGGCTGCGCTGAGTCCCCACACCTGGGCTCAGCTCCCGCTGCTGCTGGGAGCAGCTCCTAAGGAGCACTGAAAGTTCCTTGCCCTGCTGGCTTTGGAGAGCAGGTGAAGACGACCTTGTGTGGGAACCACTGGCAGCTGAAACCTGCCTGCTTCGGCAGCCTGGGGCAGGTGCTGAGGTCCAGGCTGAGCAGAAGGGTCCTGCCCCTGCTTTGCCTGCATGCCAGACCTAGGAAGCTGAAGCTGCTGTAGCCCTGGGAGGGTGTGGGCAGGGTTGGGACCACTCCCAAATCTCACACTCGCCCTCTTCTCCACCCAGGCACTGCTCCCTTCACTGCTTTCCACCCCTTCCCTTCCCCCTTGCTTCAGCTTTGCCTGAATCCTAAGCAACTGCTTCGAGAGAGCTTAGGAGCAGACATCGCTGTGGTGGGACCCAGCACATGGTCAGGTCACCAAGGCAACGTGCTGGGGTGAGCCAAGGGGATGAGTGACCTGGAGCAGCTCTGTGAACAGCAAAGGCTGAGAGCCAGCAAAGGCTGAAAGCCTGCAGAACAGCAGCCCCAGAGGGCAGCTGAGCAATGTTCAGCAAGAGCTGAAGCACCTGTGGGGGGCAAGAGGCTGGGGCCAGGCTCTGCTCAGTGGTGCCCAGGGACAGGGCAAGGGGCACAAAGTGGAAGGCAGGAGGTGGCAGCTGAGCAGGAGGAGAAAGTTGTTTGTTGTGAGGGTGCTGGAGGGCTGGAGCAAGCTGCCCAGAGAGGTTGTGCAGTGTCCTTGTGTGGAGAGCTTCCATTGCCAGCTGGGCACTGTGCTGCTGGGCAAGCTGCTGTGGGTGCCCTGCTGGAGCAGGGCTTGGGCTGCCTGAGCTCCAGAGGTCCTTTCCCACCACACCACGCTGGGGTTGTGTGTGACTCAGTGAACACTCACTGCTCTCTGCACACGAAGGCATTTCAGTTGGGAAAGACCTTTCAGACATCCAGTCCAGCCCCTTCCCCCAGCACTACCAGGTCACCACCAAGCTATGGCCCTCAGCACCACATCTCCAGGGCTTTGAAACCCCTCCAGGGACGGGGCTGCCCTGCTCCCCTCATTCATCATCCTTTCGAGGGGTGCACATCCTCTGGGGAGCTCAGACAGGGACGGGGCTGCCCTGCTCCCCTCATTCATCATCCTTTCGAGGGGTGCACATCCTCTGGGGAGCTCAGACAGGGACGGGGCTGCCCTGCTCCCCTCATTCATCATCCTTTCGAGGGGTGCACATCCTCTGGGGAGCTCAGACAGGGACGGGGCTGCCCTGCTCCCCTCATTCATCATCCTTTCGAGGGGTGCACATCCTCTAGGGAGCTCAGACAGGGACGGGGCTGCCCGGCTCCCATCCCTGATCAGGGGTCGGCTGCTGCCCCGCGGCCAAGGGAGGACAGCAGTGCCGAGGCTGAGGCCGGGGCCGGACAGGGGTGGAGGAGAGCGACCGGAGGGGGCTGTGGAGCCGCCGAGGAGGGCGGAAACGGGGTGGGGGGAGACTTGCGTCAGTGAGGGAGCTGGGAGCGGGCGGGACGGACGGACCGAGGGGCGGACAGACAGACAGACAAGGGACGGTCCGACGGACGGAGCCCGCGGAGAGGCGCCGGCCCGTCCCGCTCGCCCCCATGGAGCTGTGCCTATCCTCCGCCGCCCCCTCGGGCTGGGCTCTGCCGCTCCTGCTGGCGCTGGGCGCTGGGCTGAGCCACGGCACCCCGCACCTGCGCTACAGCCGCCCCGGCTCCCGCAGCAAGTGAGTTACACCGCGCCCCGGGGTGCCGCTCCGCCGGGGCGGGCAGGGGAGAGCGGGCAGGGGGAGCTGCGGCGGGCAGCGGAGAGCCGGCAAGGGCTGGAGCGGGCAGGGGGTGCTGGGGCGGGCAGGGGAGAGCCGGGAAGGGCTGGAGCGGGCAGGGGGTGCTGGGGCGGG
>VWZI01019553.1:32912-43219 GCA_013396835.1 Psilopogon haemacephalus
GCCCGCTGCGCACACCGCCAGCAGCGGGACCCTGCACGCACCTCCTGCTGCGGAAACCTGCGCGCACCGCCCGCTGCGGGACCCTGCGGACACCACCTGCTGCGGGGGCTGCGGGACCCTGCGCGCACCGCCAGCAGAGGGACCCTGCACGCACCTGCGGCGGCCTGCGGAACCCTGCGGACACCACCAGCTGCGGGACCCTGCGCGCACCGCCTGCTGCGGGACCCTGCGCGCACCACCAGCTGCGGGACCCTGCGCGCACCACCAGCTGCGGGACCCTGCGCGCACCGCCTGCTGCGGGACCTTGTGGACACCACCTGCTGCGGGGGCTGCGGGACCCTGCGCACACCACCTGCTGAGGCGGCCTGGAGGACTCTGTGCACACCTTCTGCCGCGGCCTGTGTAAGACTTCTTTGAACCCCAGGATGCTCCTGGGTATGGACGTGAGTCAAACAGGGCACAGAAGGTTGAATTGTCTGTGCTTGAGTAGGGAAATGGAGAGCTGGAGAAGGTTGAAAACCACTCGGCCAGAGGTAAAAGTGGTGATGAAGGAAAAGGGTCTCATTTGCCACTGCTCTCACCTCTGGGGCTGGAGGCCATGGCAATGGAGAAGGGCAGCAGAGCTGCGGAAGGGTCTGGAGAAAAGGGCTGGGGAGGAGCAGCTGAGGGAGGCCTCATTGCTCTATGCAGCTGCCTGAGAGGAGAGCTGCAGCCAGGTGGGGTTAAGCTCTTCTGAGAAACAGAGGTCAGGACAAGAGGAAACAGCCTCAAGTGATCCCAGGGCTGCTTTAGGTTGGGCATCAGAAGAAATGTCTTCCCTGTTAAGGGTTCTCAAAGCCTGGTCCGGGCTGCCCAGGGAGGAAGGTGAATCCCTGCCCCTGGAGCTGCTCTTTTGCAGGTTCTCAACTCCAGGGCTCTCAGCCTTTGCTGCTGCCAGAGCTGCTCCAGGCCCCTCAGCAGCTCTGCAGCCTGCCCTGGGCTCTCTCCAGCAGTTCCCTGGCACTGGGGAGCCCAGCACTGGCCCCAGCACTGCAGCTGTGCCCTCAGCAGGGCAGAGCAGAGGGGCAGGAGAACCTCCCTTGCCCTGCTGCCCATTCTTCATGTAGCCAAACCCAGATGGCTTGTGAGAAGTGGTCCTGTGGCACCTGACCTCAGGCATGAAGGTGCTGCCACTGCTGCTGGGCAGAAGCCAGGAGGTGGCTGTGAAGGAGGTGCAGCCAGAGGGCTGCAGGAGCCCTTCCCAGCAGGGTGATGGTGGCCAGCCCAGGCCATGGCCCTGCACACTGCCCTGGCCTTGTGCTGCAGGGCAGTTGGCACTCAGCTGCTGGTTCAGGGAATGTTTGGTGTTATCTGGCTTTGAGAGGCAGCAGTAAAGGAGCAGCAGGGAGGGCTCCTCTGTGCTTTCTCAAGCCACTTCCCTTGCTCAGCTTGGTTGGAGCCAAGATTTCCCCTCCTGTCCTGCAGCCAGAGAGGAGCCCTCAGGCTCTCTCAGCCCTCAGCAGAGGCCTGCAGGACTGTCAGGTCAGTGCTGCCTGGCCTGAGGTTAGCTCATGGAAGCTAACAGAGCTCAGGGAGACCTTGCTGGTCACCACAACCCTTCCCCTGCTGCCCCTTCACCTCCAAACCAGACATTTGCAAGGTGATATAGCTCCTGCCCCCAAAGGGCTGGGGGGAGGCCAAGCTGAGGCTTGGAGGAGACTCCAACAGGGAAGGACCAAGAGCCTCCTGAAGCTGTGGATGAAGCAGTGACCCCTTCAGTGAGAACCACCAGGAGACAGCTGCACTGAGAGGAACCTGTTGTGAGGGCACTGCCATGTCCAGGAGCAGCCAGAAGCAAGCACCATCTGCTGCCCAAGAAGCCTTCTGCAGTGGGGCTGTGGCTGGGTCCCACTCACCATGCTGCCTTCAGGAGCTTGGCAAGGCTCTCAGCCGCCTGCTGCAAGTGAGCATGGGGCTCGACTTGATGACCTGTGGAGGGCCCCTCCAGCCCAAACCATCTGTGCCTCTCCAGGGTATGACTTGGCAGAGGTGCTCCCATCTGCTGTGGCCATGGGAAGGAAGCCAGCCCTGTGAGGTGGAGCTGCCCAGGCAAAGCTGACAGCCCCCAGGCAGGCTGGGGCAAGGAACCATCCCACTGCCAAAGCCAGCAGAGGCCCAGGGCAGCAGTTCCTGTGGGACAGCGAGGCCATGGGCAGCAGGACAGCTGGAGAACTCTGATGGCAGCCACAGACCTGGCCAGGATCCTGGAGGGGCTATGGAGAGGGCACAGAGCAGCACCCAAAGCAGTGCTGGTCCCAGGGAGGAAGGCCCAAGGTGACCACCAGAACTACCTCATTGCCAACACTGGCTGGTAGCAGGCAGTGCAGAAGCCATTCCTGCAGTGCCCCCAGGAGCCATGGGCCTTGGCTGTGGCTTTGGGTACAAACCAGCTAGCCCAGAACCAGCTGAGGAGAGCCAAGTTGCTGGAGAAGCTCCAAGTGGGAAGCACAGGAAGGCAAAATGTTCCTCAGCAGGCGGTGCAGGTGAAGAGCTGCCAGCTGCCCCAGGAGTTGCCCATTGGGATGAACTCGGTTCCTGAGGAGGTTTGGCTGCTGAAGACCTTCAGTCCTACTCCAGCCCAGGAGGGGCTGCTTTGCACCAGAGCTGGAGGCAGGAGGAGCACAGCCTCCAGCCAGCCCCGGACACTGCTGGGTGTTCCCAGCTCCTGGCACGGAGGTCAGGTTGGCACCAGGACCACCTGTGCTGGTCTGCAGCTGCAGGGGTGTCCCAATAAAGCTGAGCTGCGAGTCCTGGCGTGGTGCTCCTGCTGCCCAGCACTGCAGGCTGCAGGTGAGGGCTCTCCTTTCACCCCATGCCCATCTGTGGGCTCTGTGGTATGCCCAGCATGGCTCACACTGCTCCTGCCTCCCCTGGAGAGCCAGGTGGGCTGAGGCAGAGCAGACTTGCCTCAGTGGGATGGCACTGGCAGAGATCAGCTGGTCCTGGCCACTTCAGGGCCGAACAGAAGTCAAAGGGGGTTGTGAAGGGCATTGTCCAACCACTTCCTGAACCCTTAAGGGCTTGGAGATATCACCCACCTCTCCAGGAAGCCTGCTCCAGGGTCTGACCACTCTCCAGGTGAGGAAATGCTCTGGTGCCCAGTCTGAACCTCCCCCAGTGGACACAGCTTTGAGCAAGCAGTTCAGAGAGGAGGAACAACTCCTTTAAGGGTGCTTGAGGCCTGGAGCAGGCTGCCCAGAGAGGGTGTGGAGTCTCCTCTGGAGAGCTTCCAGCCCCACCTGGATGTGTTCCTGTGTGCCCTGCTCTGGGTGATGCTGCTCTGGCAGGGGCTTGGGCTGGATGATCTCCAGAGGTTCCTTCCAGCCCCTACCTATCTGAGCCATTACCAGGCATTCCATCACTGAGGGAACACCTGGGGAGAACACTGAGGGTCTGAGGGAGCAAAGCTCAGCACCTCTGTCTACTCACCTAGGGACTGTTCTAACAGCAGCTGCCTCAAGCAGCCCCAGCTAACACTTCCTGCCTTGGGAGGCCACAGCTCATTTGAGCACAAGGAGCAGAGGCCAACACCAGCTGGCTGCAGCCTCCTCTCAGGGAGCTGCAGAGAGCAATGAGGTCTCTCTCAGCCTCCTCTGCTCCACACTGCACACCCCCAGCTCCCTCAGCTGCACTTCCCTAGCCCTGTTCTCTAGGCCCTCCCTGAGCTTGGCTGCTCAAGGCATAGTCCTTAGAGGAGCATCCTGGAGCCCAGGGGGAACAGGAACCCAGCCCCAGCAGCCCCATTTTCAGTAGGGTTCCCCAAGAAGTCTGGAGCAGTGGAGATTGGGTTGAAGTCTGTTTATTGTGACAGGGTTGTTTCTGGACATCACAAACATTGCACTGACCCAGGGGTGGGTGCCCAACTGAGGTGGTCCAATGCCAGCTGTGCTCACAGCTCTGACCCACCCCACAGGGACTGGGCTGCTCCACCAGCCCACAGCTTCAACAGAAAAAAGCTAAACCAAGAGGGTGAGGAGAGTTCTGCCACCCTCCTGTACCCAAACCAACCTTTGAACGCAATGGGCACTGCCTGCGTGCCCCAACCAGCCCCTCCCAGCTCAGCACAGCTTCACTCCAGGCAGCAGGGGCACTGCCAAGGCACCTCAGGGCCACTCTGGGCTCCACAGCTCACTTAGGGTCACTGAAACGGTCCCAATCCCTGGCAGCCTCTGCAGGGGAGTTGGGTGGAACAGGGAGAAGAGTGAAATAAAAAGGGGAGGGAAGAGAGAGAGGGGAGAAAGGGAGGGGGGAAAAAGGAGAGATGAGGGAGCGGGGGAAAAAATGAGGGAGAGGGGAGGAAAGGGAAAGATGGTGGGGGGAAAAGGGAGAGGGGGAAAAAAAGGAGAGATGAGGGAGAGGGAAAAAAGGGAGAGGGAAAAAGAGATGAGGAGGGGGGGAAAGGGAGAGATGAGGGAGGGGGAAAAAGAGATGACAGAGGGGAAAAAAGGGAGAAGAAAGATGATGGAGAGGGGAAAGATGGGGGAAGATGAGGGAGAGGGGTAGAAAAATATGAAAGATGAGGGAGGTGGGGGAAAAAAGTGGGAAAGAAGGAAGGGAAAAAAGGTGGAAGATAAACAGGGGAAAAAAAATGAAGATGGAAATAAGGGTAGGGAAATAAAAGAGGGGAAAGGAAGGGGAAGCAGCAGCAGCTTTCCCCCTGTGTAAGCCAGGCCCAAGCAGCACTGCACAGAGCCCTCAGCCACCTTCCCCTGACAAGCTGAGGAGCAGTGTGAAGGTCACCAAGCAGTGTTGCTGTACCTGTGCCAGAGGCTCTGTGTACAGCTGGGCAGGGACTGGCTGTCTCTGGAGCCCTGCATTACGTAGAGCTGACCAGGAGGGACTGTCCATGGGTTGTGGCTCCCTTGCAGGAGGTGCCCCAGGCCAGGTCCTCCAGTCCCAGGCCTGCCCTCAGCTGGCAGCTTCCATGCACGTGTGGCTCGGGTTCTGCTGTGGGGCACAGGGCCCCACACTGTGTCTGCAGGTAGGGCTGTGCTGGTGCAGGGCAGAGGTCCACTCCTCCAAGTGCCAAGGTGCCAGCCCCAGCTACAGTGCCTCGGAGGGGGACGTGGAGACCACAAAGCAGGCAGGCCCACGGCGAGCAGAGGTGGCTCAGCACCTCCTGTGCCTGCACCACGGGGCTGAGGCTGTCCCCAGCAGGATTCAGAAGACAAATCAGCAGCTGCTGTGCTGGCAACCTTCTGGCACAAACCTGCAGCAGCTCCAGCTGAGCAGTAGCTTCAGGCCAGGTCGTCCAGGTTGAGGGCAGGGAGAGGCTCTCTCCAGTAGCAGAAGGAGCTGAACTCGGGGCAGGGGAAAGCAGAGCTCTGCTCCTTGCTGAGCAGGGGGAAGAGATGCTCCACCAGCTCGCTCAGCCTGTGGTACCTGTGGGAGACAGCAGCACTCACCAGGCTGGCCCCTGCTGCATGCCAGCCTCCTGCCTCCTTGCCCTTGCAGGAGGTTCAGTGCAGCATCTGAAGCACTGCTCTGGCAGAGAAGGTCCTCACGTATTGTATGCAATAGGAGATGCCTCATGGAGTTCAACCAGGGCAGGAGGAGCAACCTCCTGCACCAGGACAGCTGAGGGGTAGCCTGCTGGGAATCGGCTCCAAAGAGGAGGACCTGGGAGTGCTCGGGGACAGCAAGGTGCCCAGGAGCCAGTAATGTGCCAGTCTGGCCAACAAGGCTGATGGGCTGCTGGGGGCATCAAGAATGGGCAGCAGGGCAAGGGAGGTTCTGCTGGCCCTTTGATATGCCCTGCTGAGGACACAGCTGCAGGGCTGGGGCCAGTGCTGGGCTCCCCAGTGCCAATACCAGGGAACTGCTGGAGAGAGCCCAGGGCAGGCTGCAGAGCTGCTGAGGGGCCTGGAGTAGCTCTGGCAGCAGCAAAAGCTGAGAGCCCTGGGGCTGAGAGCCTGCAGAAGAGCAGCCCCAGAGGGCAGCTGAGCAATGCTCAGCAAGAGCTGAAGCAGCTGTGGGGAGCAAGAGGCTGTGAGCAGGAGGAGAAAGTTGTTTGTTGTGAGGGTGCTGGAGGGCTGGAGCAGGCTGCCCAGAGAGGTTGTGCAGTGTCCTGGTGTGGAGAGCTTCCATTGCCAGCTGGGCACTGTGCTGCTGGGCAAGCTGCTGTGGGTGCCCTGCTGGAGCAGGGCTTGGGCTGGCTGAGCTCCACAGGTCCCTTCCCACCACCCCACCGTGCTGAGCCCCCTGGTGAGAAGCAGGAGGTGTGCCCCCAGCCCCTGGCTCTTACGAGGACTTGTTGCCTTTGGTACGCTCCTGGATCAGCTCCCCCTTGGGGTTCACAGTGAAGATCCTGCAGTCCGGGACCCCAACCTGCATGTAGGCGTAGACATCCTGCAAGCACAGACCCTGCCTCAGCCTCGGCACCCTCTGGCACCCTCCCTCCCACCAGCTCTGATGGAGCTGCCTGCCCCTGGCTCCCCTGTGGCCTCCGTCCGGCCCCACGGGGCTGTGCTGCCACTCACGTTGGGCCTGTTGCCAAAGGCAGCATAGAAGGGCTGCTGGTTGGGGGCAAACAGGTTCTTGATGTCGTTCAGACACTCGATCTTGAACTTCTCAGGCTTCTTCTCTATGACTTCCCTGCAAGCCCAAGGCAGCAGTCAGGGTCTGGGCCGTGCTATGGTACCAAAGGACCCTCCTCCCCCTGCCCCACCTGGCACTGCCAGTCCCCTCCCTCCCTGCTGCTGTAGTTCCACAGGCATTGGTGTTTCCTGGGCCACCCAAGCCCTCCAACAGCCATGGGCCAAAACGGGTGAGGACCTCAAGCTGTGGCTTCATTGCCTGTAGGTGACATCTGGGTCACCCCTCCTCACAGCCTAACGGGTGGGACAGTGCCAACCTCCTCCTGTTCAAAGCCAAGGGCAAGGTCCTGCATATGGGTGAGGGTAACCAGCAGATGGAGAACCACAGTGGCCTGTTCAGCCTCCACTGCAGTGCTGAGACAGCTCTCTAATAACAGGGACCTGTGGGAGCAGGGCCAGAGGAGGCCACAGCAATGCTGGGGAGGGCTGGAAGGGCTCTGCTGTCAGACCAGGCTGGCAGAGCTGGGGGTGTGCAGCCTGCAGAGGAGAAGGCTCCAGGGACACCTTCTGGAGGCCTTGCAGTGCTTGCAGGAGGCTAGAGGAGAGCTGGGGGACAGCAGCAATCAGCTGTGGGCCAGGTCAGCACAAGGAAGGTGAGAGCAGAGAGCTGTGCCCTATCAGCAGAGGGGCGCCAAGCCCAGGCAGGGTGCCCAGCAGAGACTGCAACACAAAGGCCTCTGAGCTGGGGGTGAGGGGGTACAGCTGCTTACCTGTGCAAGGCAGAGAAGAGGCTGCTGGGGGACAGCATGAGGGGGCCCCGGGGCAGGATGGTGCCTTTGTCATTGACCCAGTGCAGGTAGCCTCTGGTCATGTCTGCCATGCCGATGGCGCGCGCCGAGCAGTACAGGAACTTGTACCCATTCCTGGGGGAGCCAACAGCTGAGGGCACACAGCTGCACCAGGGCTGCCACTGCCCAGGGCCCAGCTCAGCTGCTGACACTGGGGACAGGCTGCCCACATCAACGGCCCAGCCTGAGGGCCGAGGCACAGCCAGGATGGGGACACACAGGCTCCATGGAGATGAGACCCAGCTGGGGACGGTGCCAGTGCTGCCCATCATCTCCAGAACACACTGCTGGGCACCAGGCCTCCTGACCTGCTTCTTCCTCAGGCACTGGAATAGTCTGCCCAGGAAGGTGGTGGAGTCCCCACCCTCGGAAGTGTTCCAGAAAGCTGTGGCCATGGCACCTGGGACATGGTTTGGTGGCCGTGGCATAGTGCTGGGTTGATGCTGGCCTCAGAGGGCTTTTCCCACCCACACGGCTGTGATCTCTGCAGCAGTGAAGGTTCCTCAAGCCCCTCTCTCCTTCCTGCAGCCTCCGGCGGGGGTTCACTGCACAGCTCTGTGCACACAGGAGGCTACAGGGCCCTGGCCTACTATTCCAAACCTCCTCTGCTATGGCATCTGCCTGCACCCCTACCCCAGAGCCCCCTCCATGCTCCAGCAGCTTCACACTCACTCGTTGATGGAATGGTAGAGTTTGGCAATGCCTTGGTGAGTCCAGTCCTTGCCCAGCTGAGGAAGGATGTGTCCCAGAGCATCGGACCTGAAAACACAGACAGCTGGAGCTAAGCAGGTGACCTCTGGAGGGAAAAATCCACAGTGGGCATGAGGGAGGAGGGGAGGTGACAGAAACGCCCCAGCAGGAGGTCCTCAGGATTTGAAGGAGCAGCAGCTGCTGCAGAAGGCAGCCCAAGCAGCAGGTGACAAACGGGGGCACCTTCACCACCTTCTCCTCCTGTTACAGACTTTTCCTGCCTGCTGGAGATCCAGGGCACATTACCATCCATTACCATGGTTAATATTCATAGCTTGGTTTAGGTTGGGAAGGACCTTAAAGCTCATCTAGTTCCAACCCACAGCATTCCAGGAAGGTCCACAGGCAGGGACAGCTTCCCTGAGCCCAGGCTGCCGCAGGGCGCAGGCAGGCAGGCTGTGTGCAAAGCCCCCAGGCAAGCAGCAGTGCTCACTTGGTGATGGTGCCATCGATGTCTGAGATGATGACCTTGTCATCCCAGTTCCAGAGGTAGATGGTGCCAGCGCAGCGGCAGGTGCCCTGGTACTGGGTGGTGATGCTGAAGACGACGTCGTTGGGACCATCTCTGAGCTTCAGCTTTGCCTTGGGGCAAACCGCGAGGGGAAAGAGAGAAGCTGCCCTCAGAGGGGAGTGCTCAGCACCACACCTGAGCTGCCAAACTCTTCCTCATCCACTTGGAGGAGCTGAGCACAGCAGGGTGTGGTGGGAAAGGACCTGTGGAGCTCAGCCAGCCCAAGCCCTGCTCCAGCAGGGCACCCACAGCAGCTTGCCCAGCAGCACAGTGCCCAGCTGGCAATGGAAGCTCTCCACAACCTCTCTGGGCAGCCTGCTCCAGCCCTCCAGCACCCTCACAACAAACAACTTTCTCCTCATCTTCAGCTGCCACCTCCTGCCTTCCAGCTTGTCCCTCTTGTTCCGTGTCCTGTCCCTGGGCACCAGCACACAGAGCCTGGCACCTTCATCTTGCCCCCACCCCTCAGATATTAGAGACATTGCTCAGATCCCCTCTCAGCCTTCTCCTCTCCAGCCCAAACAGCCCCAGGGCTCTCAGCCTCTCTCCTCAGCAGAGCTGTTCCAGTCCCTTCAACATCCTCACAGCCTCTGTTGGGCTCTCTGCAGCAGGTCCCTGTCTGCATTGCACTGGGGAGCCCCAAACTGGGCACAGCATTGCAGGTGTGGTGTAAGCAGGGCAGAGCAGAGGGCAGCAGAAGCTCCCCAGAGCTGCTGGATGCCCTTGGCCCTCTTGCTGCCCATGCAGACCTTTTGTACCCAGCAGCACTCCAAAGCCTTTCTCCATGGAGCAGGAGCAGCAAACCTGCAGCTCCATCAGCTCCCAGCAGCATCCTCCTCTGCTTTCTGGCTGCTGTGCACAGCTGCAGGCAGCAGAACCAGCTCTGAGGCAGCCCCCACCAAGGCCATCCCCCCAGCACCCCACGGGCAGACCCCAGGGGCACTCACTATTTGGTCTGAAGACAGCCTGAGGGACTTCTTGTAGGCTGGGACATTGCTGTGGGGGGGATGCTCTGCTGGGGCAGAGTCAAGCTTCAGGGATTCTTGCACCTCCTGGGAGGCTTCATCACTGGAAGAGTCATCTTCTGGAGGCCTGGCATGACAGCAACCAGAGGAAATGTGTAAGGACCTCACACCTGCAGCTCCCAAGAGTCACTTGAGAGAATCACAGCATGGCTCATGAGGGAAGGAACCTCAGAGCTCTGCTCCAACCTCCTGACATGGGCAGGGACACCTCCCACCAGCCCACTCATGGCCTCTCTCCAGCAGCTCCAGGTCCACCTCAGAGCTGGAGGCAGTGCTGCAGGTGAGGTCTGAGCTAGAGCAGAGCAGAGGGGCAGAATCCCCTCCCTGTGCTGCTGCTGCTCTCCCTGCTTTGGATGTAGCTGCCAGTGACCAAGGCAAGTCCTGCCTGACCAACCCAGTGCCTTTCCACCAGGGTAGAAGTCCATCAGTGGACAAGGAAAGAGCTCAGATGTCCTCTTCTGCACAGGCTTGGGCACAGCTGCCCCAGAAGCCTTCTCCCCTAGCTGGAGGTGTGGATGTGCAGTGGGCAAGGAATGGTTTGGATGGTGGCACCCAAAGGGCAGTGGTCAACAGCTCAATGGCCAGATGGGGATGGTGA
>VWZI01019553.1:56051-66595 GCA_013396835.1 Psilopogon haemacephalus
CGCGTTCAGAGCCGCGGGGCAGGGGGCTGAGCACTCACCACCTTCTCCTTGGAGCGCAGCACACCCAGCTTGCCGAAGCGCACATGGAAGGGGGAGCACTGGAAGGAGCCGTCCTGCTGCCGCACCACCACCACGTCGATGCACCCCGAGAGCGTGGCCTGGTTGATGCCCTTGTAGAGCTCCTTCACCGTCACCAGCACCTGTCCCGCCAGCTGCCCCACGTAGTTCATAGTCTGCGACTGCGAGGCACACGAGAGCCTGGCGGTGAGCTGCCGGCTGGAGACACAGCCTGGCCCACCGAACGGCAGCTGCCGCGGGCCTGCCCCGCACCACGCCGCTCCACCCGCCCCTGCAGCCCGCCCCTCCAGAGCCACAAACCCCACTCTTCGTGCCTTGCCGGCTGCAAGCTACTGCTCAGGAGAAGGGTGTGGGGTGCTAGGGGGTGCAAAGCAGCCAGCCCGCAGGCAGACATGTCCTGGGTTGGGTGGGGAGCAGGGACAGGGAGGGGATCCTGCCCCTCTGCTGTCCTCTGCTCAGCCCCCACTGCAGTGCTGGGGCAGCTCCGGAGCCCTCAGCATGGCACAGACCTGTGGCAGCAGGGCCAGAGGAGGTCACAGCGATGCTGGGGAGGGCTGGAAGGGCTCTGCTGTGAGGTCAGGCTGACAGAGTGGGGGTGTGCAGCCTGCAGAGGGGAAGGCTGCAGGGACACCTTAGAGCACCCTGGCAGGATGTGGAAGGGTTCCAGGAGAGCTGGAGAGGAACGATTCACAAGGTCTTGTTATGACAGGACAAGGGGTAATGGGTTTAAACTGGCAGAGGGGAGATTGAAACTGGATGTTAGAAGGAAGTTCTTGACAGTGAGGGTGGTAAGACACTGGCACAGGTTGCCCAGGGAGGTTGTGGCTGCTCCCTGCTTGGAGATGTTCAAGGCCAGGCTGGATGAGGCCTTGAGCAACCTGTTCTAGTGGGAGGTGTCCCTGCCTATGGCACAGGGGGGTTGGAACTGGATGAGCTTTGAGCTCCCTTCCAACCTACACTATTCTATGATTCTATGAAGTGCTGACAAGGACAAGGGGTGATGGTTTGTAACTGCAAGAGGCTGGATCGAGATGTGACTTTAGGAACAAATTATTCTCCATAAGGGTGGGGAGACACTGGCACGGGCTGCCCAGAGAAGCTGTGGATGCTCCCTCCCTGGAGATGTTCAAGGCCAGGCTGGATGAGGCCTTGAGCAAGCTGTGCTGGTGGGAGGTGTCCCTGTCCGTGGCAAGGGCTGGAGCTGGATGGTCTTCAAGGTCCCTTCCAACTCAACCCATTTGTGAGAGAGGAGGGGAAACAGTGAAGAACACCTTGGAACAGCCCTGGAGACCTAAGTGCCACCCTTCCTCGCTCTGCCTTCCCATCTCCCACCCGAAAGCTCCTCTCCCCCAACAGCTGCATCCCTCTGAAGGTCAGGGTGGTGCCTGGGAGGGCATTGCCAGGCCACCAAACCCAGAGCAGGGCAGAAGCTGTCTCAGTAGTGCTTTGGGAGAACATTTCCACCCAGAAGGCAGCCCACAAAGGCTGTCTTTGTTTGCTAATCCAGGTTTATTGGCCTCTGGACCAAGTGGAGGATTTCCCCTCACACCTCCAAGCAAGCCTTGGTGCACCTCAAGAGTTGCTTCTCCTGAGCTTGCTTTACTCATGAGATTGATGAATTATTCCTGTCCTGGCCCTCCGAGTTGTGCCCACAGCAGCACAGGGCATGCTGCACACAGCCAAATGGAAGCTGCTCTGGTAGCATCTCACCCTAAATGCCACCATGCAGGAGGTCCAAGCCACTTCCAGAGTCCTGCAGCAGCTCTGGCTCTGGTTTGCCCTAGTACCCCACATTAGTGAGGCAGCCTGGGCAGTGCTGCTTGCCCCAGGATGGCAGGAGGCAGCTGGAGGGTCCCCAGCCAGACTGCAGAGTGGGTTCAAATTATTCCCCGCTGGGTAAGCTGCTGGAGAAGCTCCTCCTGTAGCCTGCTGGAGGGTGGTGGCTGCAGAGAAGCAGACATTGTCCCCGAGTGACTAATGAGCTGAGAGGGGACTCCCTGTCTCCACTGCTGACCGCCAACGTTCAGCTCCATGTCCAGCTGTGAGATTGCTGCATGCTGCAGACTACAACTCCCTGCTGCTGCCTTCAACCCTCCCTGCCCTGACCCTCTCCGCCAGCTGACCTTAGCTCCCTGACTCCTTGCCCACTGTGTGGGGGTTGGCTCAGCTCAGGCTGATGCCAGAGTCCTGAGGCACACAGCAGCAGGGAGCTGAGCACAAGATGCTGGCGCAGGGAACTGAGCCTGCCCTTTGACCAGAGATTGTGGAATGGGTTGGGATGGGAAGGATCTTCAAGCTCACCCAGCTCCAGCCCCCTGCCATGGGCACAGACACTTCCCACTAGCCCACTTTGCTCAAGGCCTCACCCAGCCTGGCCTTGGACACCTCCAAAGAGGGGCACCCACAGCTTCCCTGGGCAGCCTGCTGCAGTGTCTCATGGCCCTGTGTGACCCAGCAGCTCCTCTGCTCTGCTGCTGAAGGATGTCCCCCTCCCGGGAGTCAGCCAGCAGAAGTTCAGTTACTGTCATTAGAATTCATAGCTACACCTTGGCTGCTCCCAAGAGCAGCTCTCTGGTGTTGGCTGCTCCATGTCACCAAGGAGACTGCAGCTGTGAAAAGCTGCTCTGAACACCAGTCTCTAAAAGTCTCGTGTGTTCACTGAAGGGAGAAGAGGCCACAGGCAGGGAATTCTCCAGCGTTTAAGCAGCCCAGAACCCTAGCAGCTGCTGAGAGCTGAGCTCAGCTCTAAGGGGCTCTGCTGCCTTCACCTCATGGCCTGTAAAGCTGCCAGAAAGCTGCCAGCCCCGCAGGACCCAAGCAGTCAGCTCCTGCATGCCTGCTCCTGCCTCCCTGCCACACAGCTGCCCTCTCATACCTCACCTCCCATAGCTGTGCAGGCTCCAAGCCAGGCAGAGTTCACGGCCGCGATGGATGGGGCCAAGCACAAAGTGGTCTAGGGGGAGGTGCCCCTGCCCAGGGCAGGGGTTGGAACTAGCTCATCTTGAAGGTCCCTTCCCACCCAAGCCAGTTTCTGTTACTGACAGCAGAGCCACTTCCATGAGCACAGAGGAAAACAGCTGCGAGGTGTGAAAGTGCTGAACTTTTGAACCTCCCAAGCAGTCAGAGAACCTTTACCAGGAAAGCTCTGTCTGAGCACGGCAGTGCACTGCCCCTGGAAACGGCTCTGAGCACAGCACTGCTCTGCCCCTGCAAACAGCTCTGAGCACAGCACTGCTCTGCCCCTGGAAACAGCTCTGCCTGAACGCAGCAGTGTTCTGCCCCTGCAAACAGCTCTGAGCACAGCACTGCTCTGCCCCTGGAAACAGCTCTGCCTGAACACAGCAGTGCTCTACCCCTGCAAACACCTCTGAGCACAGCACTGCTCTGCCCCTGGAAACAGCTCTGCCTGAGCACAGCAGTGCTCTGCCCCTGCAAACAGATCTGAGCACATCACTGCTCTGCCCCTGGAAATAGCTCTGCCTGAACATAGCACTGCTCTGCCCCTGCAAACAGCTCTGCCCAGGCACAGCAGTGCTCTGCCCCTGGAAACAGCTCTGCCTGAACACAGCAGTGCTCTGCCCCTGGAAAGCCCTGAGCAATCTTTTACTTGGCAATCCTCAGCAAGGCTTTTCCCAAGGCAGGAGGCTGGAGCAGATGATCTCTAAGGTCTCTTCCAACCTGAGCCATCCTAGGATTCCATTTGGACCCTGAAAAGCCTGGACTGAGTGTAAAATGCCCACCTGAAGCAGCAGGTGGGAACTGAGCACCAAGCCCACCCTAGCTCTCTAGTGAAGATGTTGACTGAGCTTCAGGGAGTCTGCTGAGTGCCTAATTAAAGCTCTGCAGTCCTTTCCACACGGGCAGGCCATCTGGAGCTATTCTAACCGTGCCACAGGAGATGCCAGTCGCACAGTGAGCAGTAAACTGGCCAACTCACCAGGATTCCTGAGGGCACCCTGTCGTGGGCAGCAGCAGCAGCACTCCTGAAGCCCTCCTCAGCTGCATCCTTGCCCGGGAGGTACATCTCGGCACAGGGGGGTCCCGCGGGGCAGCGCCAGGCCCCCCCACTCCCTCTCCTTCCATGGGAGCCGAGGGGGAGTCGCTGCCGCCGTGCCCCGGGCAGCCTCCCTGGCAGCGCTGCGAGCACAGGCAGGGCTTGCGGCAGGCTGGCAGGGCACGTCCCTCCCCCGCGGGCGCTGCTGGAGGCGGCCCAGCCCTCGGGCTGCTGCTGGGGGCCGATAAGGGCACAGCTCTGCCGGGCGAGCGCTGATAGTGCCCATCCTGTCCCGGCCCGGCCCCCGCCGCCAGCTGGGATTGAGTTAATCATTCCCAGCACGGCCCACACCGGCTGCCCACCTCCTGGCTGCCCACCTCCTGGCTGCCCGCTGCTGCGCCCCCACTGCCCACCGCAGCAGCTACTGCTGCCTCGGCTCCCTGTGCTCCCGGTGCTTGCCCTGCTCCTGCTGGGCTGCCCTGCGCCCGGTGCCTGCCCTTCTCCCGCTAGATTGCTCTGCTTCTGTTGGGCTGCCCTGCTCCCGCTGGACTGCCCTGCTCCCGCTGGGCTGCCCTGCTCCCGATACCTGCCGTGCTCCCGGTGCCTGCCGTGCTCCCGCTGGACTGCCCTACTCCCGGTGCCTGCCCTGCTCCTGCTGGGCGGCCCCGCTCCNGTTGGGCTGCCCTGCTCCCGCTGGACTGCTCTGCTTCTGTTGGGCTGCCCTACTCCCGGTGCCTGCCCTGCTCCTGCTGGGCTGCCGTGCTCCCGGTGCCTGCCCTGCTCCCGATGCCTGCCGTGCTCCCGGTACCTGTCGTGCTCCCGCTGGACTGCCCTGCTCCCGGTGCCTGCCATGCTCCCGCTGGGCTGCGCTGCTCCTGCTGGGCTGCGCTGCTCCCGCCGGGCAGCCCTGCTCCCGGTGCTTGCCCTGCTCCCCACTGGGCTGCCCTGCTCCCGCTGGACTGCTCTGCTTCTGTTGGGCTGCCCTACTCCCGGTGCCTGCCCTGCTCCTGCTGGGCTGCCGTGCTCCCGGTGCCTGCCCTGCTCCCGATGCCTGCCGTGCTCCCGGTACCTGTCGTGCTCCCGCTGGACTGCCCTGCTCCCGGTGCCTGCCATGCTCCCGCTGGGCTGCGCTGCTCCTGCTGGGCTGCGCTGCTCCCGCCGGGCAGCCCTGCTCCCGGTGCTTGCCCTGCTCCCCACTGGGCTGCCCTGCTCATCCAACCTGGCCTTCAACACCCCCAGGGAAGTTGTGGAGCACAGAAACACCGAACGTGATCACATTGTGTGATTCTGTAATCTACAACCTCCCTGGGCAACCTGTGCCAGTGTCTCACCACCCTCATTGCAAAGAACTTCCTCCTAACATCCAGTTTCACCCTCTGCCACTTTAAACCCGTTCCTCCTCATTCTGTCATTACAAGACCTTGTCAATAGTCCCTCCCCAGCCTTCCTGTAGGCCCCTTTCAGATACTGGAAAGTTACTATAAGGTCTCTGTGTTGGTTTGAACAGATTGGGGAAGGGGGAAGAGGTGGCAGGGGTGGTTGGTTACCCCTCTTGGGGATTTTGGTCTCTGTGAGGGCTGTGGTGTTTCTGTATTATCTTTTCATTGTATATATCTGTAAATATCTGTTATACGTTGTAAATATTTGCTTGTATATTGTGCATTGCTGTAAATATAAAGCTTCATTTATCAACTTCCAGTGTTGCTGATTCGTAGCCGGGGTTTACATCAAAAGGTGGGGGGCAGGGAACTGCAAAACCACTACAGTCTCCTGGAAGCCTTCTCTTCTGCAGGCTGCAGAGCAGTTGGCAGGTGCCCCTGGTGCAGCCAAGGCTCGCAGCCCTCCTGCCACTGGAGGTGACAGCACCGCAGGCAGCACATGAGCAGAGCAGGCAATGCCCAGCTCCTCTGCCCCTAGCACTTCGGCGGTGCCATCAGGACTCCTGTGCTGGCCTTTCCCTGCATTCATGGCAGCTGACGCAGGAGCTGCAGCGATGCTGCCGAACGATGCCAGGAGTCCCCGAGCGAGCTGAGCTGTCACAGTCACCAGGTCACGAAACGCCTCGGGCTGCCGGCAGAGCCCTGCTGTGGCTGAGCGCTCAGCTCCTCTCCAGCTGCTGTTCACAGGGATTCCATGCCTCTGGAATCTGCAGGGGCATGTGCCAGCACAGGGCCTGCCGCGCTCAGCAGCGCTGCTGCCAGCGGCACTGTGCCGCAGACACATCATCATCCTTGGCTGACCTGATTTCCAGGCACGCTCCGCACAGCCACAGCTTCCCAGCACCGATCCCAGCCCTCTCCTTTCCACACCGGATGACAGAGCGCAGGAAGACTCCCCCTAGACAGCAGGAAGTGCTTCCCTGGGGAGCAACCTCTCACCCTTCTAGCTGCACCACTTCCAGAGGTTTCTTTCCAAGCACTCATCTGCCTCGGGAGGATCTGCACTGTCACAGACCCACAACGTGCTGGGAAGGGAACTGTGGAGCTCAGGCAGCCCAAGCCCTGCCAAAGCAGGGCACCCACAGCAGCTTGCCCAGCAGCACAGTGCCCAGCTGGCAATGGAAGCTCTCCACACAAGGAGGCTCCACAACCTCTCTGGGCAGCCTGCTCCAGCCCTCCAGCACCCTCACAACAAACTACTTTCTCCTCCTGCTCAGCTGCCACCTCCTGCCTTCCACTTTGTGCCTCTTGGCCTGTCCCTGGGCACCACTGAGCAGAGCCTGGCCCCAGCCTCTTGCCCCCCACAGGTGCTTCAGCTCTTGCTGAGCATTGCTCAGCTGCCCTCTGGGGCTGCTCTTGTGCAGGCTCTCAGCCCCAGGGCTCCCAGCCTTTGCTGCTGACAGAGCTGCTCCAGGCCCCTCAGCAGCTCTGCAGCCTGCCCTGGACTCTCTCCAGCAGGTGTCTGGCTCTGGCATTGTGGAGTCCAGCACTGACCCCAGCACTGCACCTGTGGCCTTAGCAGGGCAGAGCAGAGGGGCAGGAGAACCTCCCTTGCCCTGCTGGCCACACTCTCCTTCATGCCTTCCAGGACACCTTTGGCCTTCTTGTCTAGCAGGGCACATTGCTGGCTCCTGGGGACCTTGCTGTCCCCCAGCACTCCCAGATCCTTCCCTTTGGAGCTGCTTCCCAGCAAGTCTTCCCTGACCTCTGCTGGGTTGTTCCTCCCCAGACAGAGGACCCTGCACCCCTCCTGGTCGAGCTCCATGAGGTTCCCCTGCCTGTAGGCAGCACAGCTCTGAGCAGGCAGCTCCAGGAGCTAAAAAAAAGCCAGGCTGTAGACATGGCCAGTGCCTGGCTCAGCCTCTGGTGGCTGCAGCCGCAGCCCTGGCACAGCACAGGGCACGGTGAGATCTTACTGCTTCCCCCACCTGGAGTTCAGCAGCTGGAGTGATGACACGGTCTGGGTGCAGCTGAAGTTCTGACTTGCTCACTCAGCAGCAGTGAGGCAGAGCCCCAAGGACAGCTCCTGGGGGTCAATGTCCAGTGACACAGATGGAAGGGTGACAACCCCACGCCTGACTGCCAAGAGGAAAGCAGCAGCCTGGCCCTGGAGACAGGCACACAGGAAAGCAGGACCTGGAAACCTGGCAACTGCCCCAGAACATCCTCCAGCCCTGTCCCCAAACACACAGAGACTGGGCTTGGTCTGAGGCTGTCCTGTGAAGCTGGGTGCTGAGCTCCAAAGCCATCACACAGCAGAGCTGCGGAACAGCCCTAGCAGAGAGCAGCTCAGAAGGAAAATTCACTTTTAAGTGCAATACTCCCTGCATAGGCAGTACCATTGCTACCACATGTGGAGCTGGCAGCTTCAGTTGCAGCTCTGAAGAGGCCTCTGCAATGGGCACATAATTAGAGGTGGCCTCCCTTCACCAGAGGGAGATGCCCAGAGATGGACTCTCTCACTGTGGAGCCTCAAAACTGAACTTGAGGGTGCAGAAGGATGGGCACAGCCAGGCACAGAGGACCTCAGGACACGGTGTGGGATGGAGACATGCAAGGCACAAGCTTCAGGCCCAGGGTTTGATCTCAGACCCCTCATCAGCTGCTCTGCAGCAGCCCAAGCGCTTTGCCCTGTGCTAGCTCACCCCAGAAGGTGACCTTTCATCCCCTGACTGGCTGTTACCTACAAACACCTGCAATTCAGGATGCAAGCAGCAACAACAGTCACTTTACCAGCAAACAACAACCAGCAGCCTCCTAAGCCAGCACAGGCACTCCAGAAGCAGAAGTGCCCTCTGGTTCCCCATACACCACACTGGCAAGAGCTGAAAGACTGGAAAAGAGGACACTGGTGGAGCAGGAAGCACTGAGCACTGCCAGCAGGGGACATACAGGCCCAAGTGCTTTAAGCCTTGGCAAGATGCTCCCAGCTGTAGGCAGCCACCTACACTCTGTGCTTCCCTTTCGCTCCTCCCGACTTCACACCAGTGCAAGGGAATAATGGAAGTTGGGAGCAAGCACAAGTTCCCTGCCCTGTCTCCATTCCAAGGAAATCACAACAAAAGAGCTCTGCTTCATTGTGACAACCCAAAAGGCCCAAGAAGAGGACACATTCAGGCAGCAGCTGTCCTGCAGGCCACTGGAAACCCAAACGTTTCATGGAAAGCTCTGCTGCTGGGAGCGTAAGGATTAATGCAGCTGCTGACAGCAGCCCTGCAGCACCCTCAGCTACTGCTTCTCTCATCAGCAGCACTATCAGCAGGCAATGCAGCAGCTCGGCCCAAGCTGCCAGCCTCATTCCAGACTTGTTACATGCCACACAGCAGTGCTGCGTGTGCAGGGCACCCCACACCCTGCTGCAGGGAGGGGATGTGCATTGCTATTGCAAGAGATGGCAAGGGTCTTGTGCTGCTCCTCTCCCTGCACACGGCTGGGCTCCCCAGTGCCATAGACAGGGAACTGCTGGAGAGCCCAGGGCAGGCTGCAGAGCTGCTGAGGGGCCTGGAGCAGCTCTGGCAGCAGCAGCAAAGGCTGAGAGCCCTGGGGCTGAGAGCCTGCACAAGAGCAGCCCCAGAGGGCAGCTGAGCAATGCTCAGCAAGAGCTGAAGCATCTGTGGGGGGCAAGAGGCTGGGGCCAGGCTCTGCTCAGTGGTGCCCAGGGACAGAATGAGGGGCAAGGGAAGCCAGGAAGTGCCAGCTTAAGAGGAGGAGAAAGTAGTTTGCTGGTGCTGGAGGGCTGGAGCAGGCTGCCCAGAGAGGTTGTGGAGCCTCCTTGTGTGGAGAGCTTCCATTGCCAGCTGGGCACTGTGCTGCTGGGCAAGCTGTTGTGGGTGCCCTGCTGGAGCAGGGCTTGGGCTTGCTGAGCTCCACACGTCCCTTCCCATCACACCCTGCTGGGATTCTGGGATACAGGAATGTTAAACATTCTTACAGAAGATCTCGGGAAGCTCAGACCCCTCCACCCCAGATGCCCCAAGCCCAGATCTCAAAGCTCACCACCATGGGATGGGGATACCTAAACCAACCCAGGAGGATTTGTTCATGCTCCAGCCAGGACAACACCAGGCTCTTTCTAGTAACAGCCCTGGAATTTTTATTGGGGGAAATAAGAAGCCGTGAGACAGGAGCACAGCCAGGAGCCAGGTCTGTGGATGACATCACTGTGCTGGCTGAGACGCAGACCTTTCCAACCGAGCACTGCCCACCGAGAACCACCGACGGAGCCACCTCCACGGCCACGTCCACTCCAGCAGAGGGCAAATGCCGGCCAGACAAACCCCTTCAGATGAGTGCTTAGCGAAAGGTCAGAGAAGCAGAACCCCAGGCAGCAGCATCCCCAGGCCCGGAGGGATGCAGGGGCCGGAGGCAGCCACCCGGTTACCACCCCGCCGGGTGGGCAGCAGCCGGAGCACGGCGGCACCGTCGCGATTTGTCCCGCCGAGAGCCGCACGGCACCCAGAAGCAGCGCCTGGAGGCGCGGGGGGATCTGGAGGGGTCACCTCGCTCCGGGGAGGGGGCAGGCAGGGTCGCGGCTCCCTTCCCCGATCCCTCAGCACACCTGGGAGCCAGCAGAGGCGATGGGAGCGGGAGGGACGCTGCCCTGTCCCCCCGGCCCGGGTGAGTCGCAGGGGGGAAGCTCAAGGGGGCGCTGCCCGGATCACTCTGGGGTGAGGGGAGCGAGGCAGAGGCGGCAGCGAGGTCAGGCCCTCCGCCACCTCCCTCCCTCTCAGCAACCCCTTCTGCCCCCGTCACGCACCGGCGGACGCCGCATTCCCTCCCCGGCCCGGGTCGGCGGCGCCGGCCGATTCTCGCTTACCTCCGTGGGGGCCCGTGGGGGCCGGCGGGAGGCAGGGTGAAGGAGATCAGGGGCAGCGGAGGGCAGCGCAGGGCTGTGAGGGCAGCGCAAGGCTGTGAGGGCAGCGCAGGGCTGGCGGCGCGCGCGGCGGCCCTCAGCTGCGCCACGCGCCGGCCGTTGGACCCGCGGGGGGCGCGCGGGCACGCGCCTGACGTCAGCGGCGCGGCCCCGGCTCGCC
>VWZI01019553.1:67227-95822 GCA_013396835.1 Psilopogon haemacephalus
GGGGCTGAGCGGGGCCGTGGCGGGGCCCTGTGCGGGGCCGAGGGGTGGGCGGCAGGACCCTGAGCGGGGCTGGTTCTTGGTATGGACGCAGGCTGCGGGACGAGCGTGTTGAGATTAGCCCTGTAAAGGACGTGGAGGTGGTGGTGGGTGAGAAAGCGGAGAGCAGTTGGCACCTTTGAACTGAACCGCTTCAGCTGGAGGATCCCTTCCAGCTAACCCGCTCCAGCCCTTCCCTAGCTGCCCAAGCCGAGGCTGAGCCCTGGCCCTCAGCACCACAGCTCTGCCTCTTGGGAACACCTCCAGGGGCTGGGGCTTTCACTACAGGCTCACAGCATGTCAGTGAGTGGGAGGCACCCAAAGAGCTAACCGAGCCCAGGACCATCCACAGAGGAACAGATCCAGAACACCTCCCTGGGCAGCCTGGGCCAGGCTTTGAGAACCTCTTTGGTCAAGAAGCATCTCCCGAGGTCTAATCTGGAGCTGCGCCCCTGGGGCCAAAGTGGTGCTGGTGAGAAGCAGAGCCCAGGTGGCCTGAAGAGGGCTGCAGGTGTGGGCTCCCGGGGAGCTGAAGCCAGCTCCGCCTCCAGCTGGTGGGCAGACAGCTCCTCCCAGCTGGTACCGGCTACAGCAGCTCCGGCCAGGCTCTGCTTAATCACCACAAGATGCAGAGGGCAGAGCCTGACAGCAGCTCCTCAGCCTGCTGCCCGTCGGTGCCCTGCAGCGGCTCCTCAGCCTGCTGCCCGTCGGTGCCCTGCAGGAGCTCCTCAGCCTGCTGCCCGTCGGTGCCCTGCAGCGGCTCCTCAGCCTGCTGCCCGTCGGTGCCCTGCAGCTGCTCCTCCCCTTGCTGCCCGTCGGTGCCCTGCAGGAGCTCCTCAGCCTGCTGCCCGTCGGTGCCCTGCAGCTGCTCCTCCCCTTGCTGCCTGTCGGTGCCCTGCAGGAGCTCCTCAGCCTGCTGCCCGTCGGTGCCCTGCAGCGGCTCCTTAGCCAATGCCCATTGGTGCCCTGCAGCTGCTCCTCAGCCTGCTGCCCGTCGGTGCCCTGCAGCTAGCCACGCATGCCCATCTACAGCGTGTCTGGAGTGAGGAGGTGCTGGCAGGAGCTGCAGCTGGCAGCTAAGGGGCTGCAGCCAGCCTGCCACCCCTGGGCTCAGCTGCAGCCTCGCAGCCAGCTCAGCAGCTCAGCTCCTGCGGGCAGGAGCCGCAGGCTTTGCCCCTCGCTGCTGCTCCTCCAGGGGCTTCTTGCCCTGCTCCTCGGGGCCTCCAGCGGGCTGAGGAGCTGCTGCTGCTGCCTTCCCAGCCACCTGCTTGGCCGCTCGCTGCCTGCTCTCGCTGTCCTTCTGTGTTTCCAGGCTTTCCCGTGGACCAGGAGGCTTTTCTGCAGCAGGAACTCCCGAGGGTGGCTTAGCAGCATCTGCTTCAGGAGAACAAAAGTGTGCCTTGTACCTACCGTTGGTTGGGAGGGGAGCTCAGAGATCATCCAGCTTCAGCCCCCTGCCGTAGGCGGGGACACCTCTTGCCAGCCCAGGCTGCTCATGGCCTCATCCAGCCTGGCCTTGGACACCTCCAGGAAGGGCACATCCACAGCCTCCCCGGGCAGCCTGCTGCATTTATGAGTTAAAGTCTCCAGCCACGGTGACTCCGTGATTGTGCAGTGCCAGGCAGAGGCCAGCTCGGGAACACCTGTGCTGCCCACAGCCAGGCACAGCTGAGCCTGCAGGGAAGCCTTTGCCTCTGCCTCAGGAGCAGGCATGGGGAGGGCAACAGGGCACCAAGGGTCCTGCCAGCAATGCCCCAGCCTGGAACCTTCTGATGGGAAGGCAAAGAGTCTGCAAAGCCCCTGCTCAGAGCTGGGAGCTTGGCCTGCTGGGCAGCTGAGGTGCTCTGTGTGAGGCAGGGGGAAGGGTGAAGGATCCACGGAGGGCCCAGGAGCAGTTATGGAGCAAGAGCCTGGAGGAGCAGCAGAGATCCATGCCCTCCAGGAAGGCTTCCTCCTGTCTCACTGCTCTCCAGACTGCACCCCGAATGGGCACTTCTCATCCAGCATGGACACACAGCCAAGAGACTCACAGAACCACACAGTCCTTGGGGCTGGAAAAGACCTTTGAGGCCACCGAGTGCAACACTTAGCCCAGCCCTGCCAGGGCTCCACCAACTCATGGCCCTCAGCACTACATCTCCACAGCTTTGAGACCCTTCCTGGTGTGGGGACTCCACCACAGCCTGGGCCAGGCCTGGACAACCCTCTGGGGCCAGAAATCATTCCTCATAGCCAATCCAAACCTCCCCTGGGGCAACTTGAGGCCATTTTTCCTCATCCTGTCACTTGTTCCCTGGGAGAAGAGCCCAAGCCCACCTGGCTGCAGCCTCCTTTTGGGCACAGACAGTGGCTGAGGTCTTCTGCAGCCCCCAGCCCATGGAGGTGCAGCTCTCTCACCTTGCTTCCCCCCTTCCCTGTGCTGCCTTGCTGGTGCTGCTTTCTTCTTTCCAGACAGGGTCGTTTTGTCTTCGTGTCCTGGGGCTACCCCAGTCTGTCCTGGCACAGCAGTGACAGCCACCTGGAGCAAAGCAAGAGTGACAACTGCACGAGTGGGGAGCGTGGAGGCAGCACAAACTCAGCCTGCAGCCACCCCAGCTGCAGGACCCCAGGCAACAACAGCTTCACAGTGATGGAGCAGGGACATGGAGTGGGGTGGGCTGGAAAGGATCTTGGAGCTCACCCACTCCAACCATTCTGCAGCTCCACCCAGGCTGGGGCTAACCCATGGCCCTCGGCACCACAGCTCTGCCTCTGTGATGCCCCTCCGGGGGTGGGCATTCAGCCACCTCTCTGGGCAGCTTGGGCCAGGCTGCAGAACTCTTTCAGGGAAGCAGTTTCTTCTCATGTCCAATCTAAAACTCCCCTGGGGATGTTTCCTCTTGTCCTTTACCTTGCTCCTAGGCAGCAGAGCCCAACCCCAGCTGGCTGCAGCCTCCAGAGAGCAATGAGGTCTCCCTCAGCCTCCTCTGCTCCACACTGCACACCTCCAGCTCCCTCAGCTGCTCCTCCCCAGCCCTGTTCTCCAGACCCTGTCCAAATTTGGTTGCCCTTCTCTGGCCCTGTTGCAGCCCCTCTGTCTCCTTCTTGGGGTGAGTGGCCCCAAACTGAACCCAGCACTCAAGGTGTGGCCTCCCCAGTGCCAGGTGCAGAGGGACAATCTCTGCCCTGCTGCTGCTGCCCACAGGCCAGGCTGCTGGTGCCCTTCTTAACCTCCTGGGCACAGCCTGGCTCATCTCCAGCTGCTGTTGACCAACATGTGGAGGTGTTCAAGGCCAGGCTGGATGAGGCCTTGAGCAACCTGGGCCAGTGGGAGGTGTCCCTGCCCATGGCAGGGGGTTGGAATAGATGATCCTTTCCAACCCAACCCACTCCATGACTTTGACTTGCAAAGAAGCCTTGAAGAATGGCCCCATGTCACCACTGGTCACTGTGCTGGCTCTGGTACCTGAGCCCTCACGCTCTTCTTGGACCTCAGATGCCAGCAAACCTTAGGTGCCAGGGGCTGGGGTGAGGTTTGGGTTACACTTGCTGGTGGCACCCGGACATCAGTGCCACAACTGCAGCCAAAGTGGTGAAAAGCAAGAGATGAGGTGGGAGAGGTGCCCCCAGCCCATGCTGGGCCCTGAAGAGAGATGTTAAGAGCTTAGCTGGTGAGGAGCTATGAGACGAGGCAGCAGAGCTGCTCCAGCCCTTGGCTCATCTCTGTGGCCTCCTCTGGACTCTCTCCAGCAGCTGTGTCCTCCTCCTGCTGGGGACAGCAGAGCAGGAGGCAGGCTTGGAGGTGAAGTCTGAGCAGAGTAGAGCAGGGATGAAAAGATGCCAGTGTGGGCTGTGTGCCACGAGGCTGTGAGGGCTGTGGTGGGTGGCAGTGGTGAGGCAGGAGGTGCAGTGAGGAGGAGCTGGTGACACAAGGCTCGGTGAAACAGGACGAGGCAGTGAAGTGTTTATTGGTGAGCAGAGAAGAGAGGTGAGAGAGCTCCACACACACACACACTCAGGGCTCTTCTGGCCCCCCAGCCTGCCTGGCCTTCAGCTGACAGCACTTCCACCCCGGGCAGAGGAACAATCGCTGTGGGTGGGGCTGGAGCCCCGTGGAGGCCTCTCCACATCAGCACAGCCAGCAGAGGCTTTGGTGCAGACACAGCCCCGCACAGCTCGGGCTGCCTGAGCCAGAGTGGCAGCTGCTGCTGCTGCTGTGAGCTGCCTCCAGCCTTTGCCACCTCCACTGATGGTTCCTCACCCTTCCTGCCTTTGTGGCAGGCTCCAGGAAGGGGCTGAGATGGTGGAACTGTGCCTGCAGGGTGAAGGTGCCAGAGGCAGGGGGGAAGGTGGCAGGCAGGTGCTGGGAAAAGCCCTTTTGTGTTGCCCTGCCACAGCTAAGGCTACAGAACCAAAAGGGCAGAGACTGGCAGAGCCCCGGGGCTGCCTGCAGAAGCAAAACCCACCCTGAGCCCTGGCTGCTGCCACCCCTGCCCTCCACCACCCCAGCCCTGCTGCCAGAGTCAGGCCTTGGCTGTCTTCTCCGCCGCCTCCTGCTGCCTGAGCTCCTCGGGGATGAAGACACTCACGGTGACGTCGCTGGTCTCGGTGCCGTACTTGTTCTTCACCACCAGGCTGTACTTGCCCGAGTCCAGGGTGGAGACGCTGGAGATGCTGAAGCTGACATTCTTGCCGGCTTCGAACCGCAGCAGGCAGTTGGCATCGGAGGCAAAGGCCTTCTCGTTCTTCAGCCAAGCCACCTCCGGGCTGGGATCCCCCCAGACAGTGCAGGAGAGGTTGAGTGCCTGTGGGAGGAGCAGGGCTGGGGCAGTCGGGCAGGGGCTGTGCACTCCCCAAACCTGCCCCTCCCCACCTAGCAAACGGATGCCCACGGTGGCAGCACCCCCCGGGCACTTCTGTCTGCTGGGGCACACAGGAGCAGGAGCTCAGCGAACCCAGCGCTGCGCTCACAGCCCGCGGGAGCTGATGGCTCCTCTCCTGCTGCCAGCCACCGGCACTGCCTTCTCCAGGCACCATCTCCAGTGGGAGGAGAGATGTCTGCACTCCAGCCTTGGACCTGATGGCCTGGGGAACCAGCAGGCGGATTTCACAGAGCTACAGCATGGCTCAGGCTGGAAAAGACCTCAGGGCTGAGCTGCTCCAAACCTCCTGACATGCCCAGGGACACCTCTCGGCCAGACTTAGCTGCTCAAGGTCTCACCCAGCCTGGCCTTCAACACCCCCAGGCAGGAGGCAGCCACAGCCTCCCTGGGCAGCCTGGGCCACACTCTCACCACCCTCACACTCAACAACTTCTTCCTCAGCTCCACTCTCAGCCTGCTCTGCCTCTCTGGGCAGCCTGCTCCAGCCCTCCAGCACCCTCTCAACAAACAACTTTCTCCTCCTGCTCAGCTGCTACCTCCTGCCTTCCACTTTGTGCCTCTTGGCCTGTCCCTGGGCACCACTGAGCAGAGCCTGGCCCCAGCCTCTCACCCCCTACAGCTCCTTCAGCTCTTGCTGAGAATTGCTCAGCTGCCCTCTGGGGCTGCTCTTGTGCAGGCTCTCAGCCCCAGGGCTCTCAGCCTTTGCTGCTGTCAGAGCTGCTCCAGGCCCCTCAGCAGCTCTGCAGCCTGCCCTGGGCTCTCTCCAGCAGTTCCTTGGCTCTGGCACTGCACTGCAGCTGTGGCCTCAGTGGGGCAGAGTACTCAGGATTTTGGGTTCTCCACACTTCTGCTCAGCTCCTAATCAAACACTTCTAACCCAGCTGAGCAGGGACAGTCAGGAACAGCAGAAGCTTCCCTGATGCCACTTTACAGCTTCCCTCTGCCCTTCCTGTGCTCCATTTCAATGCAGGACGCACAAAAAACTCTTACATCTCTTTTAAAACAGGCATCGAATTCCCTGGCACACCAAAACCTGGCTGGGGGCCTGCAGGTGAGTGTTTGAAGAGCTGCTTCTGGGAGCAGCCTGCAGCCCCAGCCCCATCCTCTCCCTTCCACCTCACGCTCAGGAGAAGGCTGTGCCCTGATGTCAGCAGCCAGCTGTGCCACGCTTCCCTGCAGAGCACCAGGGCTGAAGAAGCCCTCAGTTGCAAGTTGAGATTAAACCACCCCCAGAAGTGGATGTCTGCCAAGCCCCCCCCAACCTGCTCCTCACTCACTGTACCTTGCCCTCCTGGATGGTGACAACGTCTGGCAGGCCTCCCAGCACCCGTGCACGGTCTGCGAGGGAACAGGGGACATTGGCACCCCAACCTCAGCTGTGCCCAGGCCCTGCTTCCCTCCTGCTCCCTCCCTTCACCTCAGCTATGCACAACCTGTGTCTGATACCAGCAACAACCTGCTGCTGGTGGTGGGGAACTTCCAGCAATGGTGTGGCTGGACGTGACCTCTGGAGTTCTGCCAGCCCAAGCCCTGGTCCAGCAGGGCACCCACAGCAGCTTGCCCAGCAGCACAGTGCCCAGCTGGCAATGGAAGGGACCTGTGGAGCTCACCCAGCCCAAGCCCTGCTCCAGCAGGACACCCACAGCAGCTTGCCCAGCAGCACAGTGCCCAGCTGGGGCTGGGAGCTCTCCACACAAGGACACTGCACAACCTCTCTGGGCAGCCTGCTCCAGCCTTCCAGCACCCTCACCCCAAAGAACTTCCTCCCCCTGGTCAAGGGACACCTTCTGGCTTCCACTCTGTGCCCCTTGCCCCATGGTTGGGCACCACTGAGCAGGGCCTGGCCCCATCCCCTTCCCTTCCCCATTTCCCTTCCCCTTCCCTCCCCCATCACCCCTCAGCCCCACTCACTTTTCTCTGCAATCGCAGCCTGCCTGGAGTTGAAAGAGATAAAAAAAAGCAAAGGCAGGTTGAGTTTGGGCTTAGAGTGACTGAAACCCAACCTCAGCCTCTCAGCTGCTGTTATCTCAGGAGGGAAATGCCCCTCAGCAGCTGGCTCCTGCCAGGGCAGGGACACTCCCCTCAGGAGAGAAGAGTGGCACAAACAAGCCCCATGCAGAGCCCCACCCCAGGCAGTTAGGCCCAGCACACAGCACACCAGCACTGCTGTTAGCTCAGGCCATGCAGCTGGCACCAGACTTACTTCAGCCTCTGGAACTCTGCAAAGGCTTCGTCAAAGGCTTTGGAGAGAGAACAGTGGAGGTGAAAGGCAGAGAGAAGGCCTGGTGAGCTTCAGGGGAAACCAGGCTCAAAGTGGGGAGCCAAGAAACCCCAGAATGGCTCCACTTGGAAGAGACCTTTGAGATCTCCCACTCCAGCCTTCGACCCAGCACTGCAAGGTCCCCACCAAACCATGGCCCTCAGCACCAGGTCCCCAGCTTCTTAAACCCCTCCAGGGATGGGGACTCCGCCGAGCCCTGCCCCACAGCTCTGCAGCAAGATCCTGCTGTGGAAGCCCACCCACAGGTGATGTCTGCCCAGGCCATGACCTACCTTGCCCAGAGAGATCCACTGTCTTCTGGTGTGTTGCTTTGCCATCGAAGAGCTCCATGGTGTACCTGCCCTTGTCCTGGGGTGTGGGCTCGTTGATCTGCAGCCACAGCTGCTCCCCGGTCACGCCGCTCCGCACCCGCTCCGACAGCTTCACCTGCGCCTCACTGAGGGACACAGACCATCAGCCTGCCTGCTGCAGCTGCAGGACCTGCTCCCCAGCACCATCAGCCTGCCTGCTGCAGCTGCAGGACCTGCTCCCCAGCACCATCAGCCTGCCTGCTGCAGCTGCAGGACCTGCTCCCCAGCACCATCAGCCCGCCTGCTGCAGGACCTGCTCCCCAGCACCATCAGCCTGCCTGCTGCAGGACCTGCTCCCCAGCACCATCAGCCTGCCAGCTGCAGGACCTGCTCCCCAGCACTGTCAGCCTGCCTGCTGCAGCTGCAGGACCTGCTCCCCAGCACCATCAGCCTGCCTGCTGCAGGACCTGCTCCCCAGCACTGTCAGCCTGCCAGCTGCAGGACCTGCTCCCCAGCACCATCAGCCTGCCTGCTGCAGCTGCAGGACCTGCTCCCCAGCACCATCAGCCTGCCTGCTGCAGCCTGCAGGAGCTGCTCCCCAGCACCAACGGCCTGGCTACTGGAACAGTCAACCACAGCTTCTACCACCCAGAGCATCCAGTGCTCAGTTGGCCTTGGAGGAGTCAGGGAAGGGGGAAGTGGCACAAAGTGGAAGCCAGGAGGTGCCACCTGAACAGAAGGAGAAAGTTGTTTGGGGTAGGGGTGCTGGAGGGCTGGAGCAGGCTGCCCAAAGAAGTTGTGCAGCCTTCCTCTCTGGAGAGCTTCTATTGCCAGCTGGGCACTGTGCTGCTGGAGCAGAACTTGGGCTAGGTGAGCTCCAGAGGTTCCTTCCCACTCCACCATGCCCTGCCAGCACTCCTGAGATGAGAAGCAAGCTGGGCTCCTGTTTCCAGTCCTGTGAGCCCTGGCTGCAGAGCCTGCTGCAGAGCCCTTGAGTACTCACTTGTGCAACCAGCTTACTCGCAGGTCCTCCACGTAGTAGGTGACATAGGAGTAGAGCCTGATGCCCTCAGCTGTGCTCTGGATTTTCAGGTCTGAGGCAGACAGAGCTGAAGGAAGGACACAAGGTTCATGCAACCATAGGCCACCACGGGGGTCATTCAAGTGGAGGGGGGACCCCAGCTCTTACCAATCCTCTTGCAGACTTCACTCATCAGCTCTGCAAAGGCTGTGGAGAGAAAAGCCAGAGGCTGAGACTCTGTGGCTGCAGCTCAGGACAAGTCCTGGCGCTCAGATGTCCTCCCCAGGGGCTCTGGGACACAAACCTGCCCCTCCACACCTAAGTGGTGGCCAGACAGGGCCTGCTCCTGCAGAGCTCCCAGGCCTCTTTCACTGCAGCCTCCAGGAGCCCTGCTGCAGCTGCACACTCCCCAGCAGCCATGCAAGGCTTCACTGCTGGGCTTGCAGTGACATTGCCCCAGCTGGGCTGCTCCAGGCGCTGCTGGCAGCTTTAAGATCCAAAGGAGGGGGCAGTGGGATGGTCCCGGGGCAGAAGCAACCAAGGCCTGCAGGGCCCTTCCCCAGAGGCACCTGCAGGGCAGTGGTGGGTGGGTGGCTGCCAGGCTCTGACCTGTGTCCTTCAGCTGCAGCTCGCTGGTGTCCTTCCCGCGGTCGTCCTTCAGGATGACTTCGTAAGTGCCAGCATCCTTCTTGGAGAACTGCAACGTGGGCACAGCACCTTGCAGAGGGCCACTCTGGCAAGAGCTGCACTTTGACTGCTGCACCCAGCTCAGCTCCCACCCTGTGTGCCCAGGGAGGTGGCCAAAGGCTGGGCTGGGGCTGCCCCACATCTCCTGGCTGGGGTGCTGGGATGGGCACTGGCTGCAGCCATGTAGAGGCCCTGACACTTCTGCCTGTCCTCAGCCAAGGGTCTGAGAGCTAAGAGGTGAAGAGGTGAGCTCAGCAGAGACATGGACCTGCTGGAGAGGTTCCAGAGGAGGCCACCAAGATGCTCAGAGGGCTGGAGAAGCTCTGCTGTGGGGCCAGGCTGGGAGAGTTGTGGCTGTTGAGCCTGGAGAGGAGAAGGCTGCAGGGAGAGCTCAGAGCTGCATTTGAGTATCTGCAGGGGAGCTGCAGGCAGGCTGGGGAGGGACTGTTCAGAAGGGGCTGTGGGGACAGGCTGAGGGCAATGGTTTGGAAGTGGAGCAGGCAGAGTTAGGTTGGGCAGCAGGAGGAAGCTGTGCAGAGTGAGGGTGGGGAGAGCCTGGCCCAGGCTGCCCAGGGCTGTGCTTGAGGCCCCATCCCTGCAGACATCCAAGCTCAGCCTTGCTGTGTCCCTGTGCAGCCTGCTCTGGCTGGAGGTGTCCCTGTGTCTGCAGGGGGGTGGCCAAGATGCCCTTGGAGGGTTACTCCTATCCCAATGTAGTCTGTGAGTGCAGGACACCTCTGAGAAGAGTCGACTCTTTGGTGACTCCAGGAAGGTGTCCTCTGAGAGCCAGAGTGAGAAGTGGTTCCCAAGACTGTTTGAGCAGTGCCTGTGGTCAGGCTCTGCTGTCAAAGGAAGTGACAAAGTTCTCCTCTCCTCTGTCAGCATTTCCTGGGGACATGGCCCAGCAGCTGCAGGCAGACCTTTTCCCAGGGAGAGCACTTCTCAAAGCCACTTCCTCCTCTGGTTGTTCAGCTGAAGAACCCCAACTGCAGCTAAGGGCTAAGAGGGGGCAGGCACTCACCTCTGAGATCAGCAGGGTGCAGACCCCATCCTTGAAGTCGTGCTCCTCATCCACCATGATCTCCCTGCTGTCCTTGTACCACACGATGTGTGTCTCCTTCTTAATGTTGGCCACCTAGGGAGGGGTCAGAGCCACACTGGGATTGTTCTCCTCTCATTGCAGCATTGGAATGGGTTGGAAGGGACCTCAAAGAGCATCCAGCCATAGGCAGGGAGTTGGAACTGGATGATCTTTGAGGTCCCTTCCAACCCAACCCATTCTGGGAATCAAACTGAGGCCTTGCCCCTGCTGCTCAGGTGCCTCTGCCAGAAGGACCTGAAGGAAAATGTCCCAGCTGCTTGCCAAGGTCTTTGCTGCCATGCCCTGAGCAGTGGCCCAGCATGACTCAGAAGCTGTCACCAGCCATGGTGCAGCCATGGCCACAAGTCCCTGCCCACCCTCAGTGTCCCAGCAGCAGGTCAAAGTGCTCTGGGCATGGTGCTGGATGTTCTCCTCAGCCCTTACCTTGCATTTCAGCAGCACGTTGCACTCTTCAGTCACCTCCCACCCCAGCCTGTCCACAAAGTGAGGACCTGTTTTGAAGGACACAGCGACAGGTTCAGAGAGCCACAGAACAGCTCAGGCTGGAAGGGACCTCAGAGCTCATCTGCTCCAACCTCCCTACCATGCCCAGGGACACCTCTCAGCTAGACTCAGCTGCTCAAGGCCTCTATGGAGGACCTGTTTCAGAGAACAAACACATCCTGAGAGGCCACCTCAGTGGTGTCCACCAGGACCTGTTTCAGAGGACAAACACATCCTGAGAGGCCACCTCAGTGGTGTCCATCAGGACCTGTTTCAGAGGACAAACACATCCTGAGAGGCCACCTCAGTGGTGTCCATCAGGACCTGTTTCAGAGGACAGCCACACTTTGAGAGGCCAACTCAGTGGTGTCCATCAGGACCTGTTTCAGAGGACAGCCACACTTTGAGAGGCCACCTCAGTGGTGTCCATCAGGACCTGTTTCAGAGGACAGCCACACTTTGAGAGGCCACCTCAGTGGTGCCCCAGATGCCAGGCCACAGAAGAGGCCTTGCCTTGCCACCTTCATGACTTCTTTCTTTGTCCTGCTCCTCCTGCAGAAAGCTGCAGCAGGCAGAGATGAGAACAAGTCCCTTCTGTGTCCACCAACACCTACCCTTGACAGCCCAAGCCAAGGAGCTCCTCACCTTGCTTCCTGTGCCACTCCTTCCTCTGGAAGGCTGCTTCATCCTGCAGCTTCTTGAACACTGGGACCAAGAGCAGCAGAAGGTTAAGCACTGGGACATGAAACCCCCCCTGGAGCTGGTACTGAGGAGAGTGGGAGGTGAAGCTGACCACCACAGGTCATGCTTCTGGCCTGCTGTGTGCCCCAGAGCACCTTACCGTCCCCGATCAGGACCAGGCTGGACTGGTTGGTGGCTTTTCCATCCTGCAGCTGGAAGGTGTAAGTCCCTTCATCCTTCTCCTCCAGTTTATCCATGATCATTTCCACCAGGCCTGTCTTCTGGTCCACCTTCATCTTGTATTTCTTCAGGAGTGGAAGCAAAGCAACCATCAGTGCCCACCGTGGGCAGGAGATGCCTGCCCTGTGGTGCTGTCACAGAGACCTCCAAGCTCACCCAGTCCAACCAGCAGGGCTCTCTTCTCTCTATCCAGCCCCTTGCCAGCTCCAGCTCTGCCCACACACCCAGAGGCATCAGGAAGCCCAGATGCCCAGCATGGTGGGGCCTGGAGGACACCTCAGTGTAAGCTGAAGGCCATTTCCTCATGCTCCTTGCCTGCTGGGCACCACACCAAGCAAGGTGCAGATGCCTCCTCACAACACCAGACCATGCCACAGGCACCACTCTGGGAGCAACAACTCCTGCTGCAAACAACCCCCTGGGGCTTTGCCCTCGGTGTCCTCAACTCCTCCAAACAGCAAAGAGGCAGGAAGTGAGCACAGGGCCATGGGCAGAGGAGATAGGATGGACCTGGGCAGAGCGCAGCAGCTGCTGGCCTGGAGCTATCTTACTAAAGGTCCCTACCAGTGCCCAGATGTGGAGCTCACAGAGGAAATCATGGAACCGTGGGAGCACAGAATGGGTTGGGTGAGAAAGGACCTCAAAGGTTATCCAGATGCAGTCAGCAGTGACACCTGCTGCTGCTCAGAGCCCCAGATGACCTGATGTGGAGTGGTGCCAGCCATGGGCATCTCCCACCCCTCTAGGCAGCCTGGGCCAGGCTCTCCCCACCCTCAGTGCCAAACATTTCTCTCCACTCTCAATCTCCCTCTTCGAGTCCAAACCATCACCCTGGTCCTGTCCCAACAGGCCCTGAGAAGAAGTCCATCCCCAGCCTTCTGAGAGGCCCCTTTAGCACTCCAAGGCCACCAGAAGGTGTCCCTGAAGCCTTCTCTGCAGACTGAACAATCCCACCTCTCCCAGCCTGGCCTCACAGCAGAGGGGCTCCAGCCTTTTTTGGCCTCCTCTGGCCCTGCTCTAACAGGTCCCTGTCCTTCTGTGGAGAGGCCTGCAGAGCTGTGGTGAACCTCTCCAAGGGTGCTTTCAATGTGCTCCTCATAGGAAGGCCCAAGTGAGGGAGAGGAGCTCCTCCTCCTGAGGTTGTGGAGTCTCCTTCTCTGCAGCCTTCCAAGGCCTGTCTGGATGTGTTCCTGTGTGCCCTGAGCTAGATTGTCTGATCCTGCTGTGGCAGGGGGGGTTGGACTCGATGATCTCTTTGGGACCCTTCCAACCCCTGACATCCTGTGAGCTGGAGCATGTTGGAGATGAGCACTCCCTGGTGCCCAGAGGCACAGAGAGCCCCAGGCAGGACTCACCTCTCCATTGAAGATCTCCTTGTCATTGAAGACAAAATTGGCCTTGGCATTGCCAGACAGCTTCTCTGCCTGCAGCCAGAACCTGACTTCTCCTTTCTCCAAGATCTCCACTGCCAGCTCTGAGACAAGTGGCACAGCTGGGGAGAAGGGAGGGAAGAGTAGGAGGTGGGGAGATTGAGAGTGGAGGTGAGGAGGAAGTTGTTGAGCATGAGAGTGGTGAGAGGCTGGAATGGGTTGCCCCTGCAGGGAGGTGTTTGGGGCCAGATCCCTGGAGGTGTTTTTGGCCAGGCTGGCAGAGGCTGTGGGCAGCCTGCTCTAGGGTAGGGTGTCCCTGGGCATGGCAGGGGGGTTGGGACTGGCTGATCCTTGTGGTGCCTTCCAGCCCTGACTGGTTCTCTGATTCTAAGGAAATGGCATGGTTTGGGTGGGAAGGGACCTCTAAAGCTCATCCAGTCCAACCCCCTGCAGGCAGCAAAGACATCCCCAACTGGAGCAGGGTGCTCACAGCACCTGACCTGCAGTGGTGCCATTGATGGGACATCTCCCAGCTCTCTGGGCAGTCTGAGCCAGGCTCTCCCCTGCCCAGTGTCAAACATTCCTGCTGCATGCATTACTGTCCCCCCCCCCAACCCCGGGCAGGCACTTACTTGGGAACTTGTGGTCGTGGCTGAGGGCCAGCAGCCGTTTCAGCTCTGCAAGAGACAGGGCAGAATGGTCTGAGCTGCTTGTGGGGCTCGTGGAGCTGAGAGGGCAGGAGGAGGAAGCAGCTTGGCAGTGCAGGGGCCAGCTGGAGAGCCATGGTGCCTACCTTCCTCATCAATTGTGTGGCTGGCTGAGACTCCATCCATGTCTGTCACCACACAGGAGTAAATGCCCAGGTCCTCTTCTCCCAGCTCCTTAAAGACAGCCTTTGACCTTGAGGAGAAAAGAAGAAGAGCATTGTTTGGGTGGGAAAAGCCCTCTCTGAGATCATTCAGGCCAACCTTCAACCCAACCCCACCACAGGCACCAAACCACGGCCCCAAGTGCCATGGCCACACATCCCTGCAGGCATGGGGACTGCACCACCTCCCTGGGCAGCCTCTGCTTGCAGAAATCAATCCTCACCTCCAACCTTTTGATCAAATGCTGTCTATTAGGTCTAATAAAGCAGACAGAAGAGCCTTGTGTCACCTGCTGCTCACAGCTCCTGGCCTGCACCTCTGCCTTAGCAGCCCTTCCCCTGCTGAGGCCTTGCAGAGCACTAGAATTTGTCAAATCAAGCCCTGGTGATGCCACCAGAAGTCCTGCTTACTGCAGCACCTCTGAAGGTTGCAGGGGTAGATGGCAGAAGCAGGAGCCAGCAGGAGCTCTCACTCATTCTCTGTGAGCTCCACTTTCCATATGGTCTGTGTGTGGAACTGCTGGAGAGCAGGGGCAGATGGATCTCTTGGTGAGGTCACACAGCCAGCAGGAGGGGTTTCATAGCATCTCAGAAGGGCTCAGGTTGGAAGGGAGCTCAGAGCTCATCTACTTCAACCTCCCCATCATGTCCAGGGACACCTCTCAACAAGACTCAGCTGCCCAAGGCCTCCTGTGACCACTTGTGGTCCCTGAAGGGACAAGGAGGTCATGGGCCTTACTTGCCACCCTTGGTGTCAATGTTCAGTCGGGAGTCATCCTCAATGGGTTCATAGTTCTTGGACCAAACAAACTTGGAACCTGGGGACATCTGCTCACACTCAAAGTTGAGGGAAATGACTCCATTGTCATCTACTTCAACCACCACCTCCTTGGTTCCTGCAGGAGCAGAACAAAGCAGCAGGAGCTCAGAGCAGGCAGCAGCCCAAGCTGTCAGGAAGCAGTGGTAGGGTGGCTGGAGCAGCCCCAGGAGCTGCTGCAAACCTTGGCTTGGTTGCCAGGAACCCTTCTGAGTCTATCCCACAGCCTGGAGAGCAGCAGGCACCAGCTGCCAGAGAGTTGTGGGCTGGCTTGGGTGGGCAGGTACCTTTCAAGCTCACCCAGCCCAACCATTCTCCAAACCCACCCATGCTGGGGCTGAGCCATTGCCCTCAGCACCCAGCTCTGCCTCTTGGGAACATCTCCAGGGATGGGCATTCAACCACCTTGGGCAGCCTGGGCCAGGCTTAGAGAACCTGAGTTCTCTAAGAAGTTTCTTCTCACGGCCAACCTAAATCTCCTCTGGGGCTACTTGAGGCCATTTCCTCTTGGCCTGTTCCTTGTTCCTTGTCAGCAGAGCCCAACCCCACCTGGCCCCAACTTCCTCTCAAGGGAGAGCAATGAGGTCTCCTTCAGCCTCCTCCTGTCCACACTGCCCACCCCCAGCTCCCTCAGCCTCCTCCTGCCCACTCTGCCCACCCCTAGATCCCTCAGCCTCCTCCTGCCCACTCTGCCCACCCCTCGCTCCCTTAGCCTCCTCCTGTCCATACTGCACACCCCCAGCTCCCTCAGATGCTCCTCCCCAGCCCTGTTCTCCAGACCCTGCCCCAGCTCTGTTGCCCTTCTCTGTCCCTGCTCCAGCCCCTCAGTGTCCTTCTCGGAGTGAGGTGCCCCAAACTGAGCCCAGCACCCAAGGCGTGTCCTCCCCAGTGCCAGGTGCAGAGGAACCTGCAGAGAGATGATGATGAGGAGGAAGCTCCCCAGCAGACCTGGTGGTGTGTCGGCCAGGACGGGGTCTGTGGCGTCCGAGGGCTTGCCCACGCCAGCCTGGTTGGCTGCCCGCACACGGAACACGTAGCGCCGGCCCTGCACCAGGCCCTGCACCTGCAGCCACCAACACACACCTCGGGTGGGTGCCTGCAGCCTCCAGCCCTGCTGCCTCCTCCTCCCCAGCAACCTCCCCCCTCGCTCCCCGGGGCTGACAGCAGGCACTGCGGGGCTGGCTGCTTGCAGCCCCTGCTGGTGCTGCTCGGGGACCAGGGTGGCTGCAGCTCACCCCTCGGGCAGCAGCCAGCAGGACACTTCCTTGCCCAGCTTTGGCAGTGGTGATCTGGAGCCACTCTGGCAGCTGCCCCCTGCAAACACACAGTGCCTTGGGTGGCCAAAGCTGTCCAGAGCCAACAGGACACTTCCTTGCCCAGCTTTGGCAGTGGTGACCTGAGGAACCACTCTGGCAGCTGCCCCCTGCAAACACACAGTGGCTTGAGTGGCCAAAGCTGTCCAGAGCCAGCAGGACACTTCCTTGCCCAGCTTTGGCAGTGGTGATCTGGAGCCACTCTGGCAGCTGCCCCCTGCAAACACACAAAGCCTTGAGTGGCCAAAGCTCCTACAGCTCACCCATTCTCCAGCCATGGCACTCAGCACCACAGCTTTGCCTCCTGGGAACACCTCCAGGGGTGGACATTCAGCCTGGGAAGCTGTGCCAGGCTTGGAGAACACTTTCAGGAAAGAAGTTGCTTCTCATGGCCAACCTAACCCTCCCCTGGGGCAACCTGAGGCCCGTTCCTCTTGTCCTGTCTCTTGCTCCTAGGGAGCAGAGCCCAACCCCAGCTGGCTGCAGCCTCCTCTCAGGGAGCTGTAGAGAGCAGTGAGGTCTCCCTCAGGCTCTTTTCCTCCAGGCTGAGTACCCCCAGCCTGCCCCAGCAGCAGACTTTGTGCCCATAGGGGCCTGTGAGCCAGAAGATGGCCAGGATGGCTCTGGCATTCCAGGAATGGGCTCTGCACCTCCAGCTCTTCACCTTCAAGTACTTCTTCTGGAGAGGCTTCTTGTTGACACTCCTCCAGAGCTCCTCCTTGGCTTCGTGCTCCTTCATATCAATGTAGTAGCCAGCAATGGGGCTTCGACCAGTATAGATTGGTTCCTTCCACAGCAGAACCAGGGAGTCCTTCCTGACTTCTGTGCATCTCACATCGTGGGGTGGCCCTGAGAGGGGAGAAGGTCAGAGCTGTGACATCAAAAAGAAACCCCAAAGGAGTTAAAAATGCTCTAGGACCCCAGAAACTAGAGAGCAAGTTATGAGCCCAGAGCTGCTCTCTGCCCTGTCCAGACTCAACAAAGCCACAACCAGCCCAGCCTGAGGACCAGGCCAGCTTGGTGAGGTTGGTGTCCTGAGGAGATGGCCACGATCAAGCAGCCCCAACAAACAACCTCAGGCTCTGAGAGCTGAGTTAATCATTAGCCCACGTCCTGCTCTAAAGTCCACTGAACTCATCCCCTTCAGAGCCCTGGCCTTGGAGTGAGCTGTGGAGCCAAGGCTTAGTTCTTGGGGCACAGAGCACCCCTGGGCTCTGGGCACCCTCCCCTGCCCCTCAGTGTCCTACCAGGCACAGCAATGCTCCACTCTTCACACTTGAAGGGCTGGCTGGGCTCAGAGGGTGTCCCCACCCCAGCCAGGTTGACAGCAGCCACCTGGAACTGGTAGACCATGTTCTCCTTCAGGTTTTCAATCTGCAGGATGAAGGAGGTGGCATTTAGTGACTTGGGCTTCATGAGGACATCGCAGTGACAGTGAATGCAGAGCATGACTGGAGTGCCTGAAGGGACTCAGGGAATGGCTTGGGTGGGAAAGGACCTTAAAGATCACTGCAGCCTCCACAGCCTCTTACCTTCCTGGCAGGAGTGTGAGCATAGGCACTGGAGCTCAGCCAGCTCTGCCCCCTGCCATGGGCAAGGACTCTGCCACCAGCCCAGGCTGCTCAAGGCCTCACCCAGCCTGGCCTTGAACACCCCCAGGCAGGAGGCATCCACAAACTCCCACCCATCCACAACACTTGTTTGGGATGAGGGTGCTGGAGGCCTGGAGCAGGCTGCCCAGGGAGGTTGTGCAGTCTCCTTGTGTGGAGAGCCTCCAGCCCCAGCTGGGTTGAAAAAGATCAATAAGGGCATCAAGCCCAACCAACTGCTTCCCTGCAAGATGGTGGAATCCCTATCCATGGAGGTGTCTAGAAGACAGAGAGAGCCTCCAGCCCCAGCTAGGTCGGAAGACATCAGTAAGGTCATCAAGCCCAACCAACTGCTCCCCTGCAGGATGGCTGAGTCCCTATCCATGGAGGTGTTTAGAAGACATAGAGATCCTCCAGCTTGTGCTAGGTTGGAAGAGATCAGTAAGGTCACCAAGCCCAACCAACTGCTTCCCTGACAGATGGTGGAGTCCCTATCCATGGAGATGTTTAGAAGACACAGAGAGCCTCCAGCCCCAGCTTGTTCTGCTGGGCTGGGCAGGGCAGGCTGCTGCGTGTGCCCTGCTGGAGCTGGGTCGTGCCGGGTGAGCTGCAGGGCTCCCTTCCAGCCCTGCTGCGTTCCGGGATGCATCCTGCAGGGCTGGCTCCCAGCTCAGCCCCAGAGCTCTCTGGGGCGGCCTGGGGAGCTCCACTCAGCCCGGCAGAAGCTAAGCTCTTACCCTGTAGGCTCTGTCAGTGACAGCTTTGGTGTTGGCCTCCCTCCACTCTCCGGGCACCCCTCCCAGCAGCTCGCGGTAGTTGACGTAGTATCCGGTGATGTCGGTGCCGCCCGCGGCCTTGGGCTGCTTCCAGCCCAGCACCATGGAGTCGCGGACGCTCTCCAGCACCACGATGTCGTAGGGTGCCGACGGAGCAGCTGTGCCAACAGGAGCAAGGCGTCAGCGGGGGCAGGGGGGCAGTGCCAGCCTGGCATTCCATGCCCTGGTGGCGCCCGTCCCGCGCCGCCTAGGCAGGGTGAGAGCTGCGTGGGCAAGGGAAGCTCTGCAGGGGAAGGGAAGCAGAAAGAAGGAAGCAGCCCGGAGCAGGCAGGGATCAGGGTCATGGAATCAGGGAATGGATCAGGCTGGCCTCCTCTGGGCCAGGTTTGCCTCCCTCTTGGGTTGGGTTTGCCTCTCTTTTGGGCCAGGTTTGCCTCCCTTTTGGGCCAGGTTTGCCTTCCCTTTGGGCCGAGTTTGCCTTCCCTTTTGGGTTGGGTTTGCCTCACTTATCTAGGCTGCATTTACCTCCCTTTTGGGCCAGGTTTGCCTCCCCGTTTCACACATGGTGCCACTCTCCCTCCACAGCATCTTACCTTCCTGGCAAGAGTGTGAGCATAGGCACTGGAGCCCAACCAGCAAGGAAACCTTCCTGGGCCTGGGCCTTGCAGACAAACATCTGTGGCACAATTCTCTACTTCTACCAAGGGAGAGCTCAAAGACTCCACCTCAGGGCTAAATCCATAGAGCCATCCCCCCAACAGCTGCCCAGCAGCAGCAGGTTGTGACTCCTTCACACATGCATAACCCAGAGAGAAGGCAACCAGACTCCTGCCAGGTTAGTGAGGTGGTTGAACGGGAGTTTCCCACCCTGGGCACACTGCTGTGGGGTCAGTAAATGGCTGCAGAGTGTGAAGCAATGCTGGCACCAGCCCGGGCACAGTGACCTTAGTGCAGACTGTGTCACTAAGGGGGCAGATGGAGGCTGCATGCACTGGTGGCAGTGGCAGCAGAGGCTGCAGCTATCAGTCACATCTCTTATCTGGGTAACTCTCACCTGTAGCCTCCTTCCTGGTCCCTTTTCCCAGTGGCAGGACACCCCTGGGGTGAGACCTGTTGGCCTGCTTGGCAGCGGCGCCGTGCGGCACAGGTGTGGCCGTGCCCTGAGGAGCTGCTGCCGTGCCATGGCCCCCTCTGCCACAGCTCCCGGCTGACACCTCTCTGCCAGGCTTAGCAGCAGGCTGGAGCAAAGCTCTGGTGTCAAAGACAGGCTGGGAGGCCTGGTGTATCCCTCCCCCACCGGCACCACAGGCTGTTAGTCCAGCAGCAGGAGGGCTCGGCGCAGGGTACGCAGCGTGGAGAGAGCCTCCCCCTGCAACGGGCAGCAGACAGCAGAGACACTGGCAGTGACGACTGGCAACAGGGTGAAGAAATGGGCACAGGGAAGACACAGCCAAAGGGAGACACGTGGCAGCTTGGGCACACACAGTGTGAGGCCTGAGGTGAGGGTTTGGTGAGTGTGGGACACATCTCAAGCTGCTCACAAGCAACCTCTGCTCCTCAGAGCAGAACTACAGGGAGCAAACACCACCCTGCACTTGGCACAGCTGCTGCATGCAGTCACTGAGTGGAGCTAAGCAGAGCTCAGCTGCTCCAACCCTAACTCACCCCAAGCCCAGGGACACCTCTCAGCTACACTCAGCTGCTCAAGGCCTCACCCAGCCTGGCCTTCAACACCCCCAGGCAGGAGGCAGCCACAGCCTCCCTGGGCAGCCTGGGCCACACTCTCACCACCCTCACACTCACCAACTTCTTCCTCAGTTCCACTCTCAGCCTGCTCTGCCTCAGCTCCAAACCATTCCCCCTTGGCCTGCCTCAGACACCCTCAGCACAAGTCCCTCTGCAGCCTTCCTGCAGGATCCCTTCAGGCCCTGGCAGGCAGCTCTGAGGTGCCCCTGGAGCCTTCTCCTCTGCAGGCTGCACACTCCCAGCTCCTTCAGCCTGTGCTCACAGCAGAGCTGCTCCAGCCCTGGGCTCTCATCAGCAGTTCTGTGTCCTCCTTCTGCTGGGGACAGCAGAGTTGGAGGCAGTGTTGGAGGTGAGGTCTGAGCAGAGCAAAGCCAAGGGGCATGATCTCCTAATTTGAGTATCTCATGATCTTCCACCTCTCTGATCCTCTCCAGATGACCCCACAGAAGTCCCGTGGCCACATCTGCCTGCTCTGAGACTGAGGAGCAAGGCTGTGAGGGGGGGTGCAGAGGAGGGTGAGGATGGTGCAAAGCTGACTCTGGTCATTCTTAGTGACCTCAGCAATCTCTGTGGGTTAGTCCAGGCAGGGGCATGCAGGCAGAGCTCATCCAGAGGGGGAGGACAGGCAGGGTTAGGGTCACAAGAGACACCTGGCACTGATCATTAGGTTGAGGTGTGGTGTGCAGCAGGGGTGACAGCACCACAGCAGGGAAACAGAGCCACATTCCATGGCCCAGCACAGCTGTGAAGTGACCTCGGCAGTGCCCTCTGGCAGCGAGCACCTGAAGGAGACTGGATGGGGGAGGTGAACAGGTCCAGAGGAGTGCAGTGACTGAAGCTATGGCCGTGAGAGCAGATGGTGTGGGCAGTGATGGTTTGTGGGCAGTGATGGTTGCCAGCCATGGGGCAGGGCAGAGTGCCTTAGAGGCCAAGGTGGCCTAGTGCTGGGCAGAGCAAGGGGAGAGCCCTCACCAATGGCTGCCTTCACCTCGATGGGCTCCGAGTCCTGGGAGAAGTCGCTGAGGCCTGCTGGGTTGACAGCCCTGACCCTGAAGATGTACTGCTCACCCTGGCACAGCCCATGGCACACGAACCTGCAGCAGCACAGGGCAGCAGTCAGCAAGAGTGGCAAAGAAAGGGACGCCCTGGGGGAGCTGGAAGGTCTCCACGGCCCCCTCCAAGCCAAACCACTTCTCTGAGCCATCCTAAGTGGCACAGGAAAAGTCCTTCCATAGTTTCCCCTGGGGTTTACATACCCAGGAGGCCATTTCACTGCAGTTAAGAGTGGCTGGAATGGATCCTGAAGGAATGATTTTGGATCACTCTGGTGCACGTGAGGCACCTCCCAAGCTGCACACAAGCAAGCTCTGCTCCTCAGAGCACAACTACAGGGAGCCAAAACCACCCTGCACACACTTCATTCCATGGAATGCAGAATGTGTCCAAGCACCTCACTCACCACCTCTCAGGCTCCTCCAGCCCAAGCCCCTGCAGGGACATCCCCAGTCAGAGCAGGCTGCTCACAGCCCCACACAGCCTGACCTGCACTGCTGCCAGCCATGGGGCAGCTCCCAGCTCTCTGGGCAGCCTGGGCCAGGCTCTCCCCACTCTCAGTATAAGACAGATACTTCCTTCTCTCCACCCCAGTCTCCCTCTTTGAGTCCAAACCATCACCCCTGGCCTGTGCCAACAGGCCCTGAGAAGAAGCCCATCCCCAGACCCTGTTCCATGGCCACCAGAAGGTCCTCATTACCTTGTGCCTTTCACAGGGTTGTTGTTGCATGGTTCCCAACGACCAGATCCAACCAGACTCGACTCAATGTAGTACCCAACCAGCTCCTTGGCATCTGGGGGCTCTGCCCAAGTGACAAGGACTGAGGTGTCTGTGTTCCTCATTGGCATAACGTGGCTAGGAGGCTTGGGAATGTCTGTGTGAGAGAAGGAGACATCAGTGAGCAGCCAGCCAGGACATGCAGGGCACACCAGGAGGAGAGCCCATTCTTGGTGGCACCAGCAGGGCAAAGGCAGAGTCAGCCCTCCAAAGAATCATAGAACTATGGAGTCATGGAACTACAGAACCATGGAGTCATGAAATGGTTTGGGTTGGAAAGGACCTTAAAGATAGAATCATGGACTCATAGAACCATGGAGTCTTGGAACCATGGAGCTATAGAACCATGGAGTCATGAAATGGTTTGGGTTGGAAGGGACCTTAAAGACAGAATCATAGAATCATGGAACCATGGAACTATAGAACCATGAAGTCGTGGAATGGTTTGGATTGGAAGGGACTGTAGAGATAGAATCACAGAATCATGGAACCATGGAGTCATGGAATCATGGAACTATAGAACCATGGAGTCATGGAATGGTTTGGGTTGGAAGGGACCTGAAAGATAGAATCATGGAATCATGGAACCATGGAGTCATGGAACTATAGAACCATGGAGTCGTGGAATGATTTGAGTTGGAAGGAACCTTAAAGATAGAATCACAGAATCATGGAAACAGAGAGCCATGGAACCATGGAGTCATGGAACTATAGAACCATGGAGTCGTGGAATGATTTGAGTTGGAAGGAACCTTAAAGATAGAATCACAGAATCATGGAAACACAGAGTCATGGAACCATGGAACTGTAGAAACATGGAGTCATGAAATGGTTTGGGTTGGAAGGGACCTTAAAGTCGGAATCGTGGAACCATGGAAGGGTTTGGGTGAGAAGGGACTTCAAAGACCTTCCAGTTGCAACCTCCCCTGTGGGCAGGGCCCCCTCCCACCAGCCCAGCTCGCTCGAGGGCCCAGGAGCAGCTCCCTGGAGGGGCCAGCGCCAGGTTCCTGGGGCAGGCAGCGCTGGGGCCCTGCCCGGCGGGCGCGGCACTCACCCAGCTTGTCGGCGGGCACGGTGGCGGCGGTGGCCTCGGAGGGCTGCCCCACGCCGGCGGAGTTGCAGCAGCGCACGCGGAAGCTGTAGGCCTTGCCCTCGGCCAGGTCGAAGAGCGCGAAGCGAGGGGAGCGCACCGGCGTCTCCGTGTTCACCCGCTGCCAGTCCTCCGTGCCCGCCACGCACTGCGGGCACAGGCGGCACGGCCTCAGCCCTCTGCCCCCAGCCCTCTGCCCTGCCCCCCGGCCTCGCTGGGCTTGGAAGAGAGCGGGAGTCAGCCAGGGACTGGGCTGGGCCAGCCCTCCCAGGGCCCCAGCGCCCCCCGCGCACAGCTCTGACAGCCCTCGGCCAGCTGGCTCCAGGCTTGGTGACTCTACCCTTCCCCTGGCAGCCTGTCAGATCATCCGGCCCGGACACCAACCCCACACCACCACGGTGTGCTGGTTTGAACTAAGTGGGGGATTTGAATGAGGAATTGGTCCACAGGCTGACCAAGTTGGTGAGAACGTGAACAAATGGGATGGTCAACCTACTTCAGTCCAATGGGTTCTAACCAGCACAGAAAGGAAAGCACAGGTGATGCTGCTTCCCTCACAGCTTGACTGAGAAAGAACAAAAAAACTTGTTTTAACCCAAATAGAGATAAGTCAGAGTGTTTCAGACCACTCTGGGCTGTGGCTGGCTCCTTGCATGGCTACTTTGTCCCTGCCTTTTGCAGCTGATTCTGAATAATTCTACTAACTTCTTTTCCTGCTGCTACCCCCCACCCCTGGCCCATCTACCTTTGCCTATCTGCTGGTGAGGTAAGATTGGGGGAAGGGGGGAAGGTGGTAGGGGGGGTTAGAAACCCCTCTTAGGGATTTCTGATCTCTGGGAGGGCTGTGGTGGTTTCTGTATTACCTTTCCACTGTATATATCTGCAAATCTCTGTTACACACTGTAAATATCTGCTTGTCTATTGAGCGTTGCTTCATCATCAGCTGGTGAGATAAGATTGGGAGAAGAGGGGAAGGTGGCAGAGGTGGTTAGAAACCCCTCTTAGGGATTTCTGATCTCTGGGAGGGCTGTGGTGTTCCTGTATTACCTTCTTACTGTATATATCTGTAAATCTCTGTTCTACATTGTAAATATCTGCTTGGATATTGAGCATTGCTTCATCAACAGCTGGTGAGATAAGATTGGGGGAAGGTGGCAGGGGTGGTTAGAAACCCCTCTTAGGGATTTCTGGTCTCTGGGAGGGCTGTGGTGTTTCTGTATTACCTTTTCACTGTATATATCTGCAAATCTCTGTTATATATTGCCAATATCTGCTTGTCTATTGTGCAAAGCTGTAAATATAAAGCTTCATTCCTTAACTTCCAGCCAGCTGAGTCCTAGCCTGGTTTATTTCACTAAGCGAGGGGGGCAGGCAATTGCCAAACCACCACACATGGTCACTAAACCATGGCCCCAAGTGCCATTTTTACCAGCTGCAGGGATGGAGACCCCACCCTGGGCAGCCTGCTGCTAGAGAAGGAGGTGCCAGGTGCCCACCCACTGCAGAAACTGGCTCTGAGGTACCACAGCCAAGGTCCTCTCCAGCAGCAGGAAGTGTTGTTATTAACCACATCTGGTTCTGCATCACTTGCAAAACAGCTCCTGCAGACATCCAGCATCACAGAATCAGAGACTGGGTTGGGCTGAAAGGGACCTCAAAGCTCATCCTGTCCCAGCCCCCTGCCATGGGCAGGGACACCTCCCTCTACCCAGCTTGCTCAAGGCCACCTCCAGCCTGCCTTTGAAGCCTCCACAACTTGTACCACTAGCACATCACTCCTCTGTCACCCTGTATGGTTCTGGGGTGGCTTCCAGAATGAATGAGGACCTGACCTTCATTTTTTCCACCACAAAAAAAAAACCCCAGACCTGAGCTGGTTTTAGGCCTGTGGGTAGCAGCTCCATGCCCTGCTCACTAAAGCTAACATTAATGGGGATTTTTGCCCCCTCTGCATTTCACATGAAGGACATTCTCAGGCTTCTGAGAGATTTCCAACCTTCTTAGGTGGAAACTCAGCATTTCATCCTCCCCAAGCCTGTTGCTAAGTGAAACTCATTTTATTTAGACCAGATTTTGTATGAAGGATGGGAAAAAAAAAACAACCACATAAAGGGAAGTTATTTTTGGCTCCTTTGATGACACCTCGAGAGTGAGAGGGAAAAAATCTTGGTGAGCCATGAGACAGAAGTGAAAATGATGGTGGCCTGAAGGATCTTCTAGGCTGGCAGCCACCAAAACATAAATAAATAAATAAAAGCAGGAGACAGAAATTAAAAGAGATTCTGGTCTGGAAGAGACATTTTGCCACCTTCCTTGAGTTGGCTGAAACTCAACAAGGCCAAGGGTAGAGTCCTGCATCTGGGAAGGAACAACCCCAAGGGCCAGGAGAGGCTGGGGGCTGGGAAAAAGGACCTGGGGTTTCTGGTGGGCAGCAGGATGGCCATGAGCCACCAATGTGCCCTGGTGCCCAAGAAGGCCAAGGGCATCCTGGGCTGGGTTAGAAGGGCTGTGCTGAGCAGGTCACAGAGGTTCTCCTGCCTCTCTACTCTGCCCTACTGAGGCCACATCTGAAATACTGTGTCCAGTTCTGGGCCCCTCAGGTCAAGAAGGAGCTCAGGGAAGTGCTGGAGAGAGTCCAGCTCAGAGCCCCAAAGCTGCTGCAGGCAGTGGAACATCTCCTGTGAGGCCAGGCTGAGGCAGCTGGGGTTGGCAGCTTAGAGCAGAGGAGCCTGAGGGCTGCCCTCAGTCATGGTGCTAGAGATGTGCAGGGCTGGAGCCAGGCTCTGCTCAGGGCTGTCCAAGGACAGGACAAGGGGCACTGGGTGCCAGCTGGAGCAGAGGAGGTGCCAGGGGAACAGGAGGGGAAACTGGAGGCCTGCAGCAGGCCGCCCAGAGAGGATGTGGAGTCTCCTTCTCTGGAGACTTCCCAACCTCACCTGGATGTGTTCGTGTAAGACCTGCCCTGGGTGCTCCTGTTCTGACAGGGAGGTTGAACTGGGTGACCTCCAGAGGTCCCCTCCCACCCCACCGTGCTGGGCTGTGACTTAGCTCTGTGCTTTCTCTTTACAGAGAGTTCCTCAGGCTGCCTGCTGCAGGCTCACCAAGAGGCGCTGCAGCCTTTGGCAACTTCTGCATCTACTTTCCCATCTCCCATCCTTTATTTCCTCCACCTTTACCTTAACCTACAGCCACAGCTCTCCTGGGAACTTTCCTGGCCCTAGTTTGAAAGTTCCAGGTAGAAATTAATTCATGGAATGGATTGGAAGTGACCTCAGAGATTATCCAGTTCCAGCCCCCTTGCCATGGGCAGGGACACTTCCCACCAGCACAGCTTCCTCAAGGCCTCATCCAGCCTGGCCTTCAACACCTCCAGGGAGGGCACATTCACAACCTCCCTGGGCAATCTGTGCCAGTGTCAAAGTCTAAAGATTGTCACCACCTGGTTCTGCTTTTGCCCCTTTTACCTTCTCCACATAGTACATGATGCCCTCATGGCCACGCTGCCCGGGAGGCTTCCAGCTGAGCACTACGTAGTTCTTTGTGGCTTCAATAACCTGGAGGTCTGTAGGTGGGCCAGGAACGACACCCTCTGAAGAGCAGGGGAGAAGAAGAGGGAAGGGTTGGGATTGAACTCCTTCAGATTTAGTGCCACAAGTGAAATGGAGGAGGAGGATCACAGAATCCCAGAATGTCAGGGGCTGGAAGGGACCTGGAAAGATGATCAAGTCCAAACACCCTGCCAGAGCAGGTCCACCTAGACCAGCTCACACAAGATCAACATCCTGCTACCAGAACTTGATACTTTCTGAAGGTAGAATTAAACTCCTGATACAGGTTGGGCTGGGATGTCCTTCTCCAGGCATGGTTATCTGCCAGGAGCTGAGGTATGAAACCTCACCTGCGCCACCACGCTCAGGGCTGAGTGACTCTCACAACAACAAACTCTGGGGCAGGTGCCAAAGTCCACTGCAGCCACTGGGAGTTCTCCTTACTCAGCCAGCTCCACCTTAGCCTTTGGGAGGCCGAAGGGCTGTGCTTACCTGCAGGTTCCTCCTCAGTGACAATGATCTGGCCAGTCCAGGGAGCAGAGGGGTGACCTGAAACAAATGGCAGAGGGGTCATGGAAAGGGGAGACTTCAGAAACCTCTGGAGTAAGGAGGAATCATAGAATCAGTCAGGGTTGGAAGGGACCACAAGGATCAGCCAGTCCCAACCCCCCTGCCATGCCCAGGGACACCCTACCCTAGAGCAGGCTGCCCACAGCCTCTGCCAGCCTGGCCAAAAACCTCCAGGGATCTGGCCCCAAACACCTCCCTGCAGGGGCAACCCATTCCAGCCTCTCAGCACTCTCATGCTCAACAACTTCCTCCTCACCTCCTATCTGACTCTCCCCACCTCCAGCTTTGCTCCATTCCCCCCAGTCCTGTCACTCCCTGAGAGCCTAAAAAGTCCCTCCCCAGCTTTTTTGCAGGCCCCCTTCAGATCATGGAAGGCCACCATAAGCTGACTCTCAGGGCTCAGAACTAAAAGCAAGGTCACCTCAGCTCCGCGTTTGGGTGCTGCTGTGACTGTTGCTCGTGTAGCAGCCTGGTCACCCAAGGTGGCCACCCAAGCGAGCTGCAGGCTGGGGATTGAAACTAGATGATCTTCAAGGACACCTTCTCACTATCCCAGGTGGCTCAAGGCCTCATCCAGCCTGGCCCGGAACACCTCCAGGGAGGGACATCCACAGCCTCCCTGGAAGCTCTGCTGGCTGAACAGAAGAGAGGTCTCCGTAGCTCCGCGGTGCTGGCGAGCCGGGAGCAGGGAGCGCTGCAGATGACAGCCCTGGGTGCAGAGAGCTGCGCCTGAGTCCTGCCTGCAGAGCTGCCTGCAGAGCTGCCTGCAGAGCGCTCTGCGTTCGCACTGCTCCCTCTGCTGGGGCTTCAAAGGGCTCTGAGGAGCTTCTCCTCGCTCGGGCGGGAGTTGTCCTACAGTTCAGCCTGGCGAAGAGGGGAATGAGGGAAAACCTCATTGCTCTACAGCTCCCTGAAAGGAGGATGGAGCCAGCTTGGGTTTGGGCTCTGCTCCCTAGGATCAGGTGACAGGAGAGAAAACGGCCTCGAGTTGTCCCAGAGGAGGTTTAGGTTGGACATGAGAAGAAATTTCGGTGCTGGTCAGGGATTGACACAGGCTGCCCAGGGAAGTGGTGGAGTCTCCATCTCTGGACGGGTTCCAGAAAGGTGTGGCCATGACACCTGGACCCATAGTTTGGTGGCCATGGGGGGTTGGGTTGATGTTGGACTGGATGATCTCAGAGACCTTTTCCCACCCACCCACACAACTCCACCACTCCTGAGACTGTGGGGCAGCCTGCTGCCACTTGCTTCTTGGTCTGCTCCCCTGCTTCTCAGCCTGCTCCCCCTCGCCTCTCAGCCTGCTCCTCCCTCGCCTCTCCGCCTGCTCCTCCCTCGCCTCTCAGCCTGCTCCTCCCTCGCCTCTCAGCCTGCTGCCCCTCACTTCTCAGCCTGCT
>VWZI01019553.1:96286-108956 GCA_013396835.1 Psilopogon haemacephalus
CCACCTCACACCTGCACGACACACACAGCCTGGGCAGCCTCCCCAAGGCAAGAGCCCCGCCGGGGGCACACTCCAGCCCTTAGAGCTGCAACACCTCTTGGGCCCCACACCCACTGCCTCAGAGGTGACCCCAAAGCATCTGGCCCAGGGGTTAGGGCTGAGCAATCATCTGGGCGTGCACTAAATCCCTGCACTCCTCTTGCTTCCTCAGCTGAGGAGTCCTGAAGGAGTTCCAGAAAGCTGTGGCACTGGGGGACATGGTTTAGTGGCCCTGGTGGTGCTGGGCTGATGGTTGGACTGGATGGTCTTGGAGGGCTTTCCCAACCTTAATGAGTTTGTGAGCAACAGGAACATGACCTAGCAGGTTGGGAAGCCCTAGAACACCTCTCCTGTGAGGGCATCCTTCTGCTGTGAGGCCAGGCTGAGGGACTTTGGGTTCTTCAGCTCAGAGAAGGCTCCAAGGAGACCTTCTGGTGGCCTTTCAGCACTTAGAGGGGCCAATAAGGGAGACGGGGCCCATCTCTCCCAGCCTGAAGCTGAGGCAGGAAGCAGTACATCACCATTTCCATCAAGTTAGAGCAGACTCAGCCAACACAGAGCCAATAAAGTCATTTTCTGGCCAGCAAAAACAACCAAACCACCAAGTGACCACTTCACATACTGGTCTGGAGCAAGGAGGAGCTGCAAGATGAGGCCTCTGACCCTGTGTGCCACTGACCTGTCAATGTAATAGCCAAGGATGGGGCTTCCTCCATCCACAGCAGGCTGCTTCCAGGAGACAATGACATAATCCTTGTTAGCATCCAGGCACTGCACATCCAGGGGTGCTCCCGGGGCGCCAGGGACCTCAGCATCAGCATCTGCCAGGGCAGAAGAGGGACACAGCCACACCTGAGCCAGGGTCCCTCCACAAGGGGACTGAAATCCATCCCTTCTGAGCCAGAACACCACATCCCAGCAAGGCCAGGGTAGGGGAGGCCTTCAGCAGCCCACTCTAGCTGAGAGGTGTCTCAGCCCGTGGTGGGGAGCTGTGAGGGACCTTCCAATCTCTGCCATTCTGTGGTGCTGTGACGACTTCTGCAGTGAGTTTTCCTCCCCAGCCCATGTCCTACCTCTCACAAAGACATAGCTGCTGTACTCCTCGTAGTAGTCTCCCATCACCACCCGCAGGGTGTAGAGGCCTTCGTCCTCCTTGTTGGCGTGGGGCAGGGTCAAGGAGGCTCGCTCCCCACTCCAGTGCATCTGCACCCACTTGGATGGGGTAAGGAGGACACCTAGGAACAGAGAACTTCATGGTGAGGACTTGCTGTGTCTGCTGAGGAACAGCTTCTGGGCAGGGAGAATACATTGGCCAGGCTGGAAACACACAAGAGAGCATTCTTACAGGCAGAGACCTGGCTGGTTTGGAAAGGGCCTGCAAGATCATCGAGTGCAGCCATCATCATCACAACACCACCATGTCCCCAATGCCATGGACACTTTCTGTCCTCAAACACAACCATAAGGTAGAGGCAATTCTGCTCTCCTGCCACTGGAAGAGGCTGCCCAGGGAGGTCATGGAACCCCCTTCCTGGAGGTGCCCAAGGCCAAGCTGCATAATGCCTTGAGTGACCTGGTCTGGAGGAGGGGTTTTGAATGGGGTGACCTTTAAGGTCCCTTCCAACCTAAACCATTCACAGAACCACAAAATATCTTTGCTTGGAAGTGACCTTCAAGATCATCCAATCCAACACTGGGCCCCACACTGCAGGTGCTGTGTCACCCTGTGCCAGGTTCAGATGCCACCTCAACATAGGATCATCATAGAACCACAGACACATGGATCCACGGAATCAGTCAGGGTTGGAAGGGACCACAAGGATCAGGCAGTTCCAACCCCCCTGCCATGCCCAGGGACACCCTACCCTAGAGCAGGCTGCCCACAGCCTCTGCCAGCCTGGCCAAAAACACCTCCAGGGATCTGGCCCCAAACACCTCCCTGCAGGGGCAACCCATTCCAGCCTCTCAGCACTCTCATGCTCAACAACTTCCTCCTCGTGTCCAGGCTGAATCTCCCCACCTCCAGCTTTGCTCCATTCCCCTTAGTCCTGTCACTCCCTGACAGCCTCAAAAGTCCCTCCCCAGCTTTTTTGCAGGCCACTTCAAATACTGGAAGGTCACCTGGGAGCCTCCTCACTGACTCTATGAGCTCATGAAGCTGAGTGTGTGGAGCTGTGAGGTGGTGAGCTCAGAGGTGCTGCTCACCATTGCGGTACCACTCGATGGTGGGGGTGAAGCGCTTGATGTCAGGGCTGATGACCACACTGCAGCCCAGGCTCATTGTCTCTCCTTCTCTCCCAAAGGACACATCAAACTTGTCCACAAACTTGATCTCGAACCTGGAGGCGAAGCCATAAGGGGAAACTCCAACTGGGGGAGGGAGAAAAGGAAGAAATTAGAACGAGGGAGGCCCAGGATGGCTCAGGCTGGAAGAGAGCTCAGAGCTTCTCCTGGTCTTATTATTTGACCACATCCAGTCTCAATCACAGATTTGTATCCCCAAGTGCCACCAACAGAATTCGTGGAGCCCCAGGATGGCTCAGGCTGGAAGGGAACTCAGAGCTTCTCCTGGTCTTACTATCTGACCACATCCAGTCTCAATCACAGATTTGTATCCCCAAATGCCACTCACAGAATTCATGGAGCCCCAGGATGGCTCAGGCTGGAAGAGGCCTCAGAGCTCAGCTGCTTCAACCTCCCCACCCACCAAGCCCAAGGATATCTCTCAACTAAATTCAGTTGCTTCATCCAGCCTGGCCTTGAACACCTCCCAGGGAGGAGGCAGACACAGCCTCTTTGGGCACTGCTGGCTCCTGGGGAGATGCTCAGCACCCAAAACCCTCAAGGCTCTTTCTTCAGGGCTGCTCTCAACCCACTCTGCACCCAGCCTGGATTTGTGCCTGGGCCTGGCCCGGCTCAGCCCAGCTGCAGGACCTTGCTCTGTGACTTCATGCACCTCATGCAGTTGGCACTGCCTGCCAAGACCCCTCTGGGTGCCATCCCTGCCCTCCAGTGAGTCCAGCAGCACACAGATTAGTGTCAGCCCAGAGCTGCTGAGGGTGCCTCAGTGTCTCTGTCCATGTGGCTGACAAAGATGTCAAACAGGACAGATCCCTGAGGAGCTCCACTTGTCACTGGCCTCCCCTTCATGGGTGTTTAATTCTAGGTGTCAGTCTCGCAGCCCTTTGTCAGGATGTGCCAGCTGCAGAGGGATCTCCACCAACCCATCCCTGGAGTGCAACTTACAGCCCAGAGGCATGGAGCTAGCTCCAGGGCGCAGCAGGCTTGCATCAACTTCTCCTTTGTACCCTAGAAAGGAAAAGGCAAAGCAGCTCTGGTCACTGGCACCAAGAGCTGAGGGCTCCATGAGCCCCAGACCCCAGGCAGGAAGCAGAAGCTCTCCAAACTTACTCTTGACCACGAGGGAAGCGTAGGCTGAAATTTCTCCCTTCACATTCATGGCAGAGGCTCGGTACTGAGCAATGTCATCAAAATCACACCTGAAAGAGAGAGGCAGGAGGAGGAGGGCACCTCTGTGCAGGCTCAGCACTGCTGAAGACCCTTCTGCTGTCTCAGTGAGGTTGGATGGAACCTTGAGCAACCTGATCTGGTGCAAGTCCCTTGCCCACGGCACGGGGGTTGGAACTGGATGACCTTCAAGGTCCCTCCCAACCCAACCCATTGCACGAATCTGGGCAAACCAGGAGGGCTGCACTACCCTGGGGCCTCTCGGGTCCCCAGGAGGAGCATGCAGGTTCCGCAGGTCTCCACCCACTCCACCCTCGGCTGAAGGCATTGCTGCCGCTGCCCGGTGCCTTACGTGCTGATCTGCAGCGAGTGCAGGCCGTAGCGGCTCTCGATGGTGTACTTGCCGGGGTGAGCCTGCGTGTCGATCGGGACATTGTTCTTGTACCTGCGGACAGCACACAGGCGGTCAGCACCGGCGGGGGACAGCTCAGTGCCTGCTGCTGCTGCCGCACACCATAGCTCAGCCTGCCAGGGAGCCCAGAGCTCAGCTGCTCCTGCCGTGCCCAGGGACACAGCACAGCTCAGTGCCTGCTGCTGCTGCCGCACACCATAGCTCAGCCTGCCAGGGAGCCCAGAGCTCAGCTGCTCCTGCCGTGCCCAGGGACACAGCACAGCTCAGTGCCTGCTGCTGCTGCCGCACACCATAGCTCAGCCTGCCAGGGAGCCCAGAGCTCAGCTGCTCCTGCCATGCCCAGGGACACCTCTCACCCAGACTGAGCTGCTCCAACCTCCTGCCATGCCCAGGGACACCTCTCAGCTACACTCAGCTGCTCCAGGCCTCACCCAGCCTGGCCTTCAACACCCCCAGGCAGGAGGCAGCCACAGCCTCCCTGGGCAGCCTGGGCCACACTCTCACCACCCTCACCCTCAACAACTCCTTCCTCAGCTCCAAACTCACACCCCAGGCAGGAAGCATCCACACTCTCACCACCTTCACACTCAACAACTTCTTCCTCAGCTCCACTCTCAGCCTGCTCTGCCTCAGCTCCAAACCATTCCCCCTTGGCCTGCCTCAGACACCCTCAGCACAAGTCCCTCTGCAGCCTTCCTGCAGGATCCCTTCAGGCCTGCTGGCCACACTCTTCTTGTTGCCTGCCAGGATACCTTTGGCAATCTTGGCCACAAGGGCACATTGCTGACATGGGAAGCTGTGGAGCAGCAGAGGAAAAGAGGGTGAAGGGAAGGGCTGTGAGTGGAGCTTGCTGGGCAGTGAGGGCAAAGCTGGTGGAGCAACTGCACTGAGAAGTTTTCAGTGGCAGTGGTCTCAGAGAAGGCATCACCCAGAGGAGATGGCAGCCAGCTTGGGTGGGTAGTTTGAAGACCTCTGCACCTGGCCTTGAGCACAACTCCTGTGAGGAGCAGCTGAGGGAGCTGGGGGGAGATCTCATTGCCCTCTACAGCTCCCTCAAGAGAGGAGGGAGTGAGGTGGGGGTTGTGCCCTTCTCACGTGCAACAAGTGAGAACAAGAGGAAACAGCCTCAGGTTGTGCCAGGGGAGGTTCGGGTGGGACGTGAGGAACAATTTCTTCCCGAGAAGGGTTCCCAGGCTCCGGCTCAGGCTGCCCAGGGAGGTGCTGCAGTCCCCAGCCTTGGAGGGGCTTGCAGGAGGTGCAGCTGCGGTGCTGAGGACTGGGAGGTGGTGAGCCGTGGGCAGGGGTTGGGAGCTGCTGAGCCCCAGGGGCAGCGGGGAGGCGGTGCCAACTCACCATGTGACGCGGGGCTCTGGCCAGCCGGCCACGGTGCAGTGGAAGGTGACAGTCTGCTCCTCCCAGACCGTGTGGGAGCGAGGCTCCAGCAGGAACTCGGGGGCGTGCAGCAGCTGGTCCTGGTTCAGCTTCTTGCGGAAGGCCTGGGTCTGCTCCAGCTGCGGCACAAACGCTGCTGCCAGGGGCTGCCCTCCGCCCCCGGGGCACAGCACACACACGGCAGGGCTCCAGCAGCCTGCCTGCATTGGGCATCACACACACACCTAGAGCCGTGAGAGGCACCTCAAAGGTGCTCCAGCAGCCTGCCTGGATTGGGCATCACACACACACCTAGAGCCATGAGAGGCACCTCAAAGGTGCTCCAGCAGCCTGCCTGGATTGGGCATCACACACACACCTAGAGCCATGAGAGGCACCTCAAAGCTCACCCAGCTCCAACCACCTGCCATGGGACACCTCCCACCAGCTCAGCTTGCTCGAATCCTGGGACGGCTCCAGGGAGGGGACATCTGCAGCCTGCCCGGGGCAGCCTTTCTGAGGTAGATACTTTGGCCAAGCTCATCCCCAGGCTGCCAAACTCCAAAAGCTGACCCCAGCAGCTGCTTGGTGGCAAGAGAGAGGCACTGGCAGCTACCTCATCCCCACAGGGATGCTGTGCCATTCAGCTGGGCGTGGGCATCACCTAAGATGTCCCTCTTGTCCCTGTACATCAGAAGCATTTTTGGTGCCTGCATGAAGCACAGGACCTCTTTTCTTATCCACCTGACACCAGGATGACAAGACAGAGATCTCCATTGAGGGCACTTTGGGCTTTGCCACCATTACTGTGAGGATCCATGGCTGACACCAGGGCCCTGTTGCCATGGAATGGAATCGTTTTGGTTGGAAGAGACCTTGCAGATGATCATGTCCAACCCTTACCCCAGCACTGCCAGGGCACCCATGGCCTTCAGCATCACACCTCCAGGGCCCTGAAACCCCTCCAGGGGTGGAGTCTCCACCATTGGCCTGAGCAGCCTGGGCCAGGCCTGGACAACCCTTTTGGGGAATAATTTTTTGCCTCGTGGCCAAGCTGAGCCTGCTCTGGGGCGACCTGAGGTCAGTTCCTCTCATCCATAGGAGAAGAGCCCAACCCCACCTGGCTCCAAGCGCCTTCCACGGAGCTGTAACGAGAGGTCACCTCTCAGCATCCAGAACCCTTTTCTGTTCCTTTCTCTGCTGCTCCAGGGCCAGGCACTGCCAGGCCCCAGCACAGCCCCTGCTGGCACATGCCCCTTACCGTCTTCTGCAGGGCCACCCGCTCGGCAGCCTCCCGCACTGCCACCTTCCTGGACTTCCTCTCGTGGTGCTCCTCTTCAGAAGCTGTCTTGGCCACCTTGCTCACCTTCACCCCTTCTCCCGTGGCAAAAAGGTTCCTCTGGGCAATGTACGCAGCACTTTCCTTAATTCTCTCCTCTTCCGTGTCCGTGATCCCACTCAGGTTCACTTCCCTGAAAGACATTTCAAGGGACAACCTGGAGGGCAGTGCTGAGGACATGCTGCAGGGACAGCCTGGGCCAGGGAGGCAGCTGCAGTGGGCATCCCTCCTTCAGGGCATGGAATCTTGGAAGGGGTTGGCTCAGAGCACAACCACTCCAACCTCCTGCCGTGCCCAGGGACACCTCTCAGCTAGGCTCAGCCTCACCCAGCCTGGCCTTCAGCACCCCCAGGCAGGAGGCAGCCACAGCCTCCCTGGGCAGCCTGGGCCACACTCTCACCACCCTCACACTCAACATCTTCTTCCTCAGCTCCACTCTCAGCCTGCTCTGCCTCAGCTCCAAACCTTGGCCTGCCTCAGACACCCTCAGCACAAGTCCCTCTGCAGCCTTCCTGCAGGATCCCTTCAGGCCCTGGCAGGCAGCTCTGAGGTGCCCCTGGAGCCTTCTCCTCTGCAGGCTGCACACCCCCAGCTGCCTCAGCCTGTGCTCACAGCAGAGCTGCTCCAGCCCTGGGATCACCTCCTCTGGCTCTCTCCAGCAGCTCTGTGTCCTCTTTCTGCTGGGGACAGCAGAGCTGGAGGCAATGTTGGAGGTGAGGTCTGAGCAGAGCCAAGGGGCACAATCCCCTCTCCTGCCCTGCTGCCCACACTCCTCTGGCTGGAGAGGAGATGTGAAGGTTGTTATGGTGCCAGGCTCATCATGGCCTGAAGTGGTTGGGCTCTTTCAGATTGTTTGTTCCTGCTGGCATCGTGTCCATGACCACATGCCCAAGCTGCAGAGGTCCCTGCCACATTCTGCTCAGATATTTATTGTTGTGTGGAAGATAACAGCTGCAGGCCCCAGACCCACCCTCAGTGTCACTCCAAACCGCCCTGCCTGCCCCATGTGCTCTGTTGCCATCAGCACACAACCATTCCCTGGCAAAGTTCAGCTCTCCAGGCAGCTGCTGCCCATTCTGCTGGAAGACCTTCAAGAGCAGTGTCACCATTTCCATCCCTTTGTGCCTCTCTGGAGCCCTCAGCTTCTGTTCTGAAATGTTTCATTGCTCCTTGCTCCCTTCCCAGCTCTTCCTAAACATTCACCCTGACCCCTGTAAGGTGAAATGACAGCAGCCACTGTTCCAGGGCACTGACTGGATACAACTCTGGCTGCTTGCTGGGCCCAAAGAGGGCTTGGAGTGGAGTTAACTTCAGCTGGTGGCTGCTCAGCAGTTCTGGGCCCCAGGGCTCAGTGCTCTTTGGTGTCTTTATTGATGGTCAGGGTGAGGGAATCCAGGCACCCTCAGCCAGCCTGCAGATGGCACCAAGCTGGTGGCTGTGTTGGTCTGCTGAGGGATCTGCAGAGGGACCAGGCCAGGCTGGATCCATGGGGCTAGGCTATGGGATGAGGTTCAACGAGGCCAAGAGCTGGGTCTTGCTCTTGGGTCACAATAACCCCATGAAGGCTCCAGGCTGGGGACAGAGTGGCTGGAAACTGCCCAGTGGGAAAGGACCTGGAAGTGCTGGGTGACAGCAGCTGGAGATGAGCCAGATGTGCCCAGGGGCCAAAAAGGCCTCCAGCATCCTGGCCTGGAGCAGTGCTGGGTTAATGGTTGCACTGAATGCTCTGAAAGGTCTCTTCCAACCCAAACAGTGCCAGGACTCCATCCCAAAGCACCTAGAGCTCACTTCCAGGCTCTTGCAGACTCTGCCTGTGTCCCTTGGAGCTGTTTGGAACCAGGAACAGCAACGAGAAGCAAATGCAAATATTTAATGCTGCTGATTGAAAGTATCTGGGGACCACCACTGTAGATGAGTGGGCTGAGGGCATTCACCAGCTCCCAGAAGATGCTCTCTGCCTGGAGGAGCAGGTCCACAGAGTGAAGCTGCTAAGATGTTAAGTGATGAAATTAATGAGGACAGGACTCAGTGTGCCTCAGAGGGAGAGCACTGCTGAGTGCAGAGAGCTCCAGCAATGTTCACACTGAGCAGCCAAAGCTGCCTCCAGAGACCTGCAGCTTCGGGTGCTGGTGCTGGGGGAGAGACTGTGCTGAAGGGAAGCAGCTGAGACAGGAGAGAGCCCAGGGCAGGCTGCAGAGCTGCTGAGGGGCCTGGAGCAGCTCTGGCAGCAGCAAAGGCTGAGAGCCCTGGGGCTGAGAGCCTGCACAAGAGCAGCCCCAGAGGGCAGCTGAGCAATGCTCAGCAAGAGCTGAAGGAGCTGTGGGGGGCAAGAGGCTGGGGCCAGGCTCTGCTCAGTGGTGCCCAGGGACAGGCCAAGGGGCGAGGGGCATGAACTGGAAGCCAGGAGGTGCCAACTGAAGAAAAGAAGGAAGTTGTTTGGGGTGAGGGTGCTGGAGCAGGCTGCCCAGAGAGGTTGTGCAGTGTCCTTGTGTGGAGAGCGTCCATTGCCAGCTGGGCACTGTGCTGCTGGGCAAGCTGCTGTGGGTGCCCTGCTGGAGCAGGGCTTGGGCTGGCTGAGCTCCACAGGTCCCTTCCAGCCACACCACGCTGGGGTTGGGTGGGTTATAATCACATAGATTATTTCAAGGTCCTTTCCAACCCAAACCATTCCAGGAATTCACTTCCTACTCTGACAGCAAATGGCCCTGGTGAGGTGCCCATACCAAGGTCCAGCCACTGAGCTTCATTTGTCTGGCTCCAGGTGATCAATCCTGATTTTTTTTTTGCCTCTCTTTGTCTTCTTATCACTCTTGGGAAGTGCAAAGCATCTCCTTGACATAAAGGAGTGTAAACATCCATCAATACAGGATTTGTTAAGTATCAGAAGCAGCTGAACTCACCTCCCTGTGAAGATGGGCACCGAGTAGTCCACGGCTTCATTCTGCTTCTCCTCAGACACCAGATTCTGTTTTGCTCTCTTTGCTTTGGGACTCATCTTGTAGGACTGATCTTCAACCAGTGAGCTGGAATCTTTCAGCCTGGAATACAGAGAAGATTGTTCAGTCCAGAGTGAAGAGCTGGGCAGAAGCTCCCAAAGGACCTTAAGGGACTGATGGATTGATGGTTGTGATCAACGTGTCCAGATGGAGACAGTGACAAGTGGAGCTCCTCAGGATCTGTCCTGTTTGACATCTTTGTCAGCCACATGGACAGAGACACTGAGGCACCCTCAGCAGCTCTGGGCTGACACCAAGCTGTGTGCTGCTGGACTCACTGGAGGGCAGGGATGACATCCAGAGGGGTCTTGACAGGCTTCAGAAGTGAGCCAGTGCCAACCCCAGGAGGTGCAACAAATCTCAGGGCAAGGTCCTGCAGGTAGGTTGGGCCAGGCCCAGGCACAAATCCAGAGTGGGTTGGGAGCAGCCCTAAAGAAAGAGCCTTGGGGGTGCTGGGTGCTGAGCAGCTCTCCAGGAACCAGCAGTGCCCTCCTGCAGCCCAGCAGGCAGCTGTGTGCTGGCTGCAGCCAGAGGAGTGTGGACAGCAGGGCAGGAGAGGGGATTGTGCCCCTTGGCTCCAGACCTCACCTCCAGTGGTGCCTCCAGCAGAAGCTGGCAGTGGCTGGAACCTCTGGAGCTGTGTGAATGCAGCCTGTGAGCACTGTGCTGCTCCTCTGCAGCAGACTGATCCCTGCTCCTCTCCTCAGCTTTACTTCCCTCTTTTACTTTGGCTGCTCCTTGTTGCACACCACAAACCCCAAGTCCTGCCCACAACCATCACTTAGGTGTCCCCAAGGAGGACTCTGCTTTTATGAAGCAGCCTCTAAGGCCTTGCCCTTTATGTTGGGGTGTTTCAGTCCTTTATCTGCCATGTGGAACAGGATCTCCCTAGAGGAGAAGGAGCAGGGTGTCACTGCTCTCTAGTTTCACCCTGAGGAACAGCACCATGACCTTTCAGCAGCTTCCAACCTCATCTGACCTGCCCAGCTAGGGTAGAGATGGTTTGTTGCAGGGCCGATGCTTACTGACCCGAGGCTGCTGTCCTCGTTTCTTGAGGGCTTTTCCCATGCTAGAAGATCTGTGCCACCCTTTTCCTTAGCCTCTCACTCACTGAATGGAGAGCTGGGAGACTGTCACTAGAATCATAGAATCAGTCAGGGTTGGAAGGCACCACAAGGATCAGCCAGTTCCAACCCCCCTGCCATGCCCAGGGACACCCTACCCTAGAGCAGGCTGCCCACAGCCTCTGCCAGCCTGGCCAAAAACACCTCCAGGGATCTGGCCCCAAACACCTCCCTGAGCAACCCATTTCAGGCTCTCACCACTCTCATGCTGGAGAACTTTCTCCTCACCTCCAGGCTGAATCTCCCCACCTCCAGCTTTGCTATGTTCCCCTCTAGTAAAGGCAATGGCTTGTGGAGGTGCAGAATCCAGCTGGACACCTTTAGATTCATAGATTCACAGAATGGGTTGGGTTGAAAGGGACCACAAAGCTCAGCCAGTACCAACCCCTTGGGCACAGACACCTCCCACTAGCACAGGCTGCCCAAGGCCTCATCCAACCTGGCCTCCAAGGCAACAACACAGTGCAAGTCCTCTGAAGCTTCCAAAAAGAGGGTTTGGGTTTATGTCTTCTACTCAGACAGACACAGGCTTCACTGAGCAAGGTCTGTGCTGGTCTCAGTGCTATGCAATCTCCTCATCAGTGCTGCAGACACTGGGACTGAGGCACCCTCAGCAGGGCTGGAGATGGCACCAAGCTGAGTGGTGCTGTTGGAAAGGATGGGATGGAGCCATCCAGAGGGACCTGGACAGGCTGCAGAGGTGGCTGAGGAGAACCTCATGAGATTCAAGAAGGCCAGGGGTGAGATCCCACACCTGGGTTAGGGCAATCCTCAATGTCAATGCAAGCTGGAGGTGAGCAAAGTGAGAGCAGCCCTGCAGAGAAGGCCTTGGGGTGCTGGNGGGGTCCAGAGGAGGCCAAGAGATGCTCAGAGGGCTGGAGGAGCTCTGCTGTGGGGCCAGACTAGGAGAATGGTGGCTGTTGAACCTGGAGAGGAGAGGGCTCCAGGAAGACCTCAGAGCAGCCTGCCAGGACCTGAAGGTGACCTACAGGAGAGCTGGGGAGGGACTTTGGACAAGGGCTGGCAGTGCCAGGATGAAGGACAATGGCTTTGAGCTGGGAGAGGGGAGATGAGACTGGAGAGGAGGAAGGAATTCCTGACAGCGAAGGTAGCAAGACACTGGCACAGGCTGCCCAGGGAGGCTGTGGATGTGCCCCTCCCTGGAGGTGTTCAGGGCCAGGCTGGATGAAGCCTTGAGCAGGCTGTGCTGGTGGGAGGTGTCCCTGCTGTGGCTGGGGGCTGGAGCTGGATGATCTTTAAGGTCCCTTCCACCCCACCCCACAGTGTGATGGCTGCCAAGAGGCATCTACTCACCCCAGCCTGTAGGCCTCGGAGCCCAGCCTGTAGGCTGTAGCCAGCTTGTTGATGGACTCGGATCCATGCCTGTAGGCAGAGGAGCTGCTGCTGAGGGCCTCGGAGTGCAGCGCATGGGCAGCGGAGCTCTGCCTGGCCGCAGAGTGCTCGTAGGCTGCCGAGCCATAGCTGTAGGCCGCCGAGCTGTGGCTGTGCGCCGAGGAAGAGTCCAGGCTGAAGGCCGAGGCCTGGCGGTGGCTCGCGGAGCCGCGGCTGTAGGCGGCGGAGCCTTGGGCGTAGAGGGCAGAGCTGCTCTTGGCCTGCCGGTGGTAGTGGCTGAGGGTGGATTGCAGCTCCCGGTGGCGGTAGGCGCGGTCATAGTGCTCCAGCTGCCGCTGGTAGAAGGGCAACGACAGCATCGCGGCGGCTGGCGGCAGCCGGCAATGGGAGGCTGTGGGTGGCAATGGGCGTCAGCGGGAGGCAGTGAGCTGCAATGGGTGGCAATGGGAGGCAGCGAGCGGCAATGGGTGTCAGCGGGCGGCAATGGGAGGCAATGGGAGGCAATGGGTGGCAATGGGAGGCAGCGAGCGGCAATGGGTGGCAATGGGAGGCAGCGGGCGGCAATGGG
>VWZI01019553.1:120538-133194 GCA_013396835.1 Psilopogon haemacephalus
AAACCAAACCATTTTACAATAAAGATTTGCTAGAGAGAGAAGTGTCTCTGGGCCTTTGCTGGGGGGTGCAGATATCTCTCACCTTGGGTGTCTGCAGTGGGATCTGGCTGGGGTCACCACTTAGCTGGGATGATGGTTGTGGAAGGGCCAGCAGAGAAGTTTCTGCTGTTCCCCAACAGACATCTGGCCCAGCTTCTGCTCCCTTTCAGTGCCAACAGCTTGGGTGCAGGAGAATCTCATGATGTGAAGCCAGGGCAAGTGTAAGGAGAAAAGAGCAAGGTCCAAGGGTTTGGCTGCAGAACTCGAGCTCTCTGGCTGAGCTGTGCCTTTATTTTTGGCAGGGGGTGGCTGACAGCCCTCAGCAAGCAGCCTCAGCTGTCTGCGCGTTCCAGGCACATTTACTGCTCCAAAAGGGGCTCCTGGGTGCCTCTGATGGCCTTCCAGTGGTGAAGGGCTTGGCCTCAAGGTCTACATGACAATGGAGGTTCTGCAGAAGGCTGAAATGGGAAGGGCATTGCTCTGCTACACCAACTGTGGAAGTTCTGTCTACCCAAGGAGGGATCTTTGCTCTGCTCAGACATCACCTCCAATGATGCCTCCAGCTCTGCTATCCCCTGCAGAAGGACACACAGCTGCTGGAGAGGGTCCAGAGGAGGCCTCAAAGATGAGTCCAGGGCTGGAGCAGCTCTGCTGTGAGCACAGGCTGAGGGAGCTGGGGGTGTGCAGCCTGCAGAGGAGAAGGCTCCAGGGGCACCTCCGAGCTGCCTGCCAGTGCCTGAAGGGATCCTGCAGGAAGGCTGCAGAGGGACTTGTGCTGAGGGTGTCTGAGGCAGGCCAAGGGGCAATGGTTTGGAGCTGAGGCAGAGTAGGCTGAGAGTGGAGCTGAGGAAGAAGTTGGTGAGTGTGAGGGTGGTGAGAGTGTGGCCCAGGCTACCCAGGGAGGCTGTGGCTGCCTCCTGCCTGGGGGTGTTAAAGGCCAGGCTGGGTGAGGCCTGGAGCAGCTGAGCCTGGCTGAGAGGTGTCCCTGGGCATGGCAGGAGGTTGCAGCAGCTGAGCTCTGAGGTCACTTTCAACCCAAACCACTCTGTGATGATCTCTACATTGACACAAGTGCTCCCTGTTCCCTAACCACACAGGACAGGACACAAACCCTGTTCAACACAGATGGTGTCTCAGCTTCTCCAAGTTTTTTAGCTGAAGGCCACCACTTCTACACACCCATTGGTTTCGAGCTCACAGTAGCCAAAAGAACAATACCCATGGAAGGCCATGGTCATGCTCCAAGCCAAGAGAAACTTTTTCTTAGTATTTCAGACCACAACATCAGCACAGCTCTTGGAACAAATGGGTCTTGATCACTTAAAAGCCATCTGATGGATGTGACAAACATCTCTGATCTCAGCAGTGAGAAGAACTTTACCATGTACAAGGAGTCTCCCTCCCTGGAGAGCTTCCAGCCCCAGCTGGGTACTGTGATGCAGGGCAAGCTGGTGCCCTGCTGGAGCAGGGGGTTGGGCTGGGTGACCTCCAGAGTTCACTTCCCACCACACCACACTGGCATTCTGTGAAGGTTTTGCCAAGTAAACTCCCAGCTGCAGAACAGCAAAGCTTTGGCTTCACTCTGATGTGTTGTTTGGCTGCAGCACTGAGCAGAGCCTGGCCCCAGCCTCTTGCCCCCTGCAGCTCCTTCAGCTCTTGCTGAGCATTGCTCAGCTGCCCTCTGGGGCTGCTCTTGTGCAGGCTCTCAGCTCCAAGGCTCTCAGCCTTTGCTGCTGCCAGAGCTGCTCCAGGCCCCTCAGCAGCTCTGCAGCCTGCCCTGGACTCTCTCCAGCAGTTCCCTGGCTCTGGCAAGGGGGAGCCCAGAGCTGGAGCCAGCAATGCAGTGTTTCAGGACATGAGGACAGCTGACATTGCAGCTCAGCAGCTGCTGTCATAGAAGCAGTGCTCAGAGAGTCTGGATCCATTTCACTGCTGACCTCAGAGCTATCTTTATATGCCTTGTTTCTAGGATCACCATCATGTGTGGACAAACAGAATGGGACACGGGGCTCAAACTGGCACAAGTCATCTATAACCATGCACCTCTGTGTCCTGCTTCTTCCCAACACGTGTTTTTGGTGGCCTTTGTTCAGCTGCAATGTACTTTGGGATGTTCCCGGGAGTTTGGAATACCTCTGTGAAAACACCAAAGGCATTCAGACAAGCTCGGTCCAAATAACCTATGAGCAACAATCAAAGCAGCCTCAGGGAATGTTTTGGAGACCAGCAGTTAATCTCTGCTGCTGTCACTGCTGCCCTATGCCTCTGCTTAGCAAAATGAGGTCAGAAAGCTTCCAAAAAGAGGCAACAGAAATGATCCAAGGGCTGGAGCAAAACCAATTCTTATTTGCATTTCATGGAGTCTGAGAGGAATATTCTCAATGCTCAGCAAGAGCTGAAGGACCTGTGGTGAGAAAGAGGATGGGGCCAGGCTCTGCTCAGTGGTGCCCAGGGACAAGACAAGGGACAAAGGGCACAAAGTGGAAGGCAGGAGGTGGCAGCTGAAGAGGAGGCAAAAGTTTGTTGTGAGAGTGCTGGAGGGCTGGAGCAGGCTGCCCAGAGAGGTTGTGGAGCCTCCTTGTGTGGAGAGCTTCCATTGCCAGCTGGGCACTGTGCTGCTGGGCAAGCTGCTGTGGGTGCCCTCCTCCAGAGGTCCCTTCCCACCACACCACGCTGGGATCCCACTCTCCTCCATTCAGGCAGCAGGTTAGAAAGTGACCAGGTCTTCATTTACCTCACTGCTAAGACATCATCAGCCTGCTAACTCCACGGTCACCATCCCAGGCTTCAGGAACAGGCTCCACAGCTCCATTTCCAGCAAGGTACCTAAACCCCAGCAGGCACAAGGGTTACACCGCTGACCCAAGTCCTGCGGACACCTTCCCCCCACTCCACTCTCCCAACCCACAGCCCAACAGCAGCTGCTGGCGGTCCTCACCATGGAGCTGCCTCATGTCCCTCCCTGAGCTGGGGTTCATCCTTCACACCACCTTTCTGAGCTTCTGCCTCCCCTCAAATCCCATCTCCGGGGTTCTTTCCCGGTACTAGGCGCCGGCAGCCACTTTCCCCGGGCTGTGCCATGGCTGCTGGAAGCCGGGGAGCGGGGAAAGCCGTCCTGAGGACATCCCCGACCCAGCCACCCTGAGGACAGAGATTTAGAGTGGTGGGAAGCGTGAGGGAGCCTCCATCTCAACACCTTGCTGGTCTTCAACTCAGAACCCATCCCCAAAGCTCTTCCCAGCCCTTCCCGGTACCGGCAGCGACTTCCCCCGGCCTGCACCATGGCTGCTGGAACCCGGGGAAGGGGGGAAGCCGTTTTGGGGACATCCCCGATCCAGCCACCCTGAGGACAGTGATTTAGAATGGGAGAAAATGGTGAAGGAAGCTCCTTCTCACCGTCTTTCTGAGCTTCACTTCAAACCCCATTGCCCAGGCTCTTCCTAGCCCTTGCCGGTAGCCGGCACCAGCAACGACTTCCCCCGGACCGCGCCACAGCTGCTGGGACCCGGGGAGGGGAGGAAGCCGTTTTGGGAACATTCCGAACCCAGTCACCCTGAGGACAGAGATTTAGAGTGCAGGGAAATGCGAGAGAGCCTCCATCTCAACACCCTGCTGGTCTTCACCTCAGAACCCAACCCCGAAGCTCTTCCTGGTACCCAACGCCGGCACCGGCAGCGACTTCCCCCGGCCTGCACCACTGCTGCTGGAACCCGGGGAGGGGTGGAAGCCTTTTTGGGGACATCCCCGACCCAGCCACCCTGAAGACAGGGATTTAAAGATTTAAAAATCGAATTAAACCCCCTCGCAGGCATTTCGCTGCCATTCCCCCGCCCTTCTCCCCTGGTGCCCTCCACCACCCCTCTCTTTTATCCCTTTCCACCCCCCTCCCCTCCCCGGGAAGGCGATGGTTTTTCCGGGAACTACCGGGAGTTTCTCCGTCGCTTCCTTCCTGCTCGTCTCGGCTTCTTTCGGCCCGGGGGGTTCCTTGGCAGCGAGCGGCGGGGTGAGGATGGAAGGGTTGGGGTGCTGCGGTGAGGCGAGAGGAGNGGGGGAAAGATGAGTACCGGAGGCTCGAAGAGTGGCGAGGAAAAGGGACACCCCCCCCGCGTACCCACTCCGCTAACCCCGGCGCCATTTTCTCCTCCTCGCCTCTGCGCGGCCTTGAAGCCTGAGGGGGGGAGGTGGCTTCAGGCATTCGTTTAGAAGCCCCAAAAACCCCACCCCAACAGCCCGAATCGATGAGTCAAAAACGGTTAAAGGGGGACAAGGTTTCGCCGTCGAATCGCGGAATAGAGTGGGTTGGGTTGGAAGGGACCTCTAGAGGTCAGCTCAGCGCCGCCAGTGAGGTGTGCGGGTGGAGGCAATGGAAGCGTCTCGGAGGTGTTCTCCCCTCTCAACTTTGGAATCACGGAATCAGTCAGGGGTGGAAGGGATCAGCCAGTTCCAGCCCCTCTGCCATGCCCAGGGACACCCTACCCTAGAGCAGGCTGCCCACAGCCTCTGCCAGCCTGGCCAAAAACACCTCCAGGGATCTGGCCCCAAACACCTCCCTGCAGGGGCAACCCATTCCAGCCTCTCACCACTCTCATGCTCAACAACTTCCTCCTCACCTCCACTCTGACTCTCCCCACCTCCAGCTTTAACGTCAGACCTTAGGCCGGGGTTGTTTGGCAAGTCCTAACTCGGCCTTTACCACGTTTACTCCTCTTCCCTAGGGTCCAGCAGCCACCATGTCCAGCAAAAAGGCCAAGACGAAGACCACCAAGAAGCGCCCTCAGCGCGCCACCTCCAACGTCTTTGCCATGTTTGACCAGTCCCAGATTCAGGAGTTCAAGGAGGCCTTCAACATGATCGACCAGAACAGGGATGGCTTCATCGACAAAGAGGACCTGCACGACATGTTGGCCTCCCTGGGTAAGGTCACCTCTCTGCCTGTGGCTGCCCAGCAGCTCTGTGCTGCTCTGCTGACAACGATTCTGCCCCGGGGCCAGCTCAGGAGAGCTGTCCCCAGCCCTCAGATGGCTCAGCCTTTAGACTGGAGATGAGGAAGAAAGTCTGGAGAGTGAGGGTGGGGACACTGCAACAGGTTGCCCAGGGAAGCTGTGGATGCACTATCCACAAAGCCAGGTGGGATGAGGCCCCAAGCAAGCCTGTTCTAGTGGGAGCTCAGGGCAGGGGCTTGGAACTGGATGATCTTAGATCAGAGTCCTGCACCTGGAAGGAATAATGAACTCCACCAGGACAGGCTGGGAGGTGATCTGCTGGAGGCCAGCCCTGCGGAGAAGGACCTGGGAGTGCAAGCCTTCTCTAGGGGGAACCCAGGGCAGGGGGTTGGAACTGGATGATCTTGGAGGGGGGTCCCTTGCCACCCAAACCATTGAGTGATTGTGGAAGCTAACCCAGCCCTGCCTGCCCTCTTTTGCAGGGAAGAACCCAACAGATGAGTACCTGGATGCCATGATGAACGAGGCTCCAGGCCCCATCAACTTCACCATGTTCCTCACCATGTTTGGGGAGAAGCTGAATGGCACCGACCCCGAGGATGTCATCAGGAATGCCTTTGCCTGCTTTGACGAGGAGGCCACAGGTGGGTGAGACTCAGCTGCCTGGGGAGGGCAGGGAAGCACTATAAAGTTGTGTATTTGAGTGACTGATGGTTGCACCTTTCAAGTGAGATGTCACTCAGCGGGCACCTTCCTGCAAAGGATGAGAACCTGACTGAATTCTGCACTTGGGCTGCTCTTAGCTTATCAGGAGGTGACAGAATGATTGAGGTCAGCCCTCAGCACTGCATCTCCAAGGCTTCTAAATTCCTGGGGACTCCACCACTGCCCTGGGCAGCCTGGACAACCCTCCTGGGGATGGGATTGTTCCTCAACCTAAGCCTGCCCTGGGGCAGCTTGAAGCCATTTCTTCTTGTCTAGAATAAGAGAACTGTTTTGATTGGAAAAGACCTTTAAGATCATCGAGTCTAAGTAGTTCATTGGGAGTTGTTCTCACTTGTACAAAAAGGAAAAAGAAAAAAAAGAGTGGATGTGGTGCTTGAGGCTATGGTCTAGTGATGAAGGATGCTGGGATGAAGGTTGGACTGCATGATCCTGGTGGTCCTTTCCAACCACAGCAATTCACAGTGATTAGATGTGCTGAGGGATTTGGCTTAGTCAGGGACTTGTCAGTGTGAAACTAATGATTTGGCTTCATGATCTGGAAGGTCTTTTCCAATCTAAGAAATTCTGTGATTCTGTACCTTGAGAGAAGTTCTCACTTCTTCCTTGGGAGAAGAAACCAGCGCCCAGCTGCCTCCAGCCTTCTTTCAGGGAGCTGTACAGGTGTTGAGCAGCATTTCGAAGAGGTGGAACTTTGTAGCCTCCGTGCTGGAGATATCACCACACCTACAACTTCCAAGTGTCCACCACAGACCTTGCAGCCAGGCTGCATGCTCCGAAGCCTTTTCCAGGCCGATTCCTTTTTCCCTGCAGCTCTTTCCAGGCTGTGTATTTTTAGCACCTTTTCAAAGAGCATCCCCTTCCTGCTGAGGTGGAGGCAAACAGCTCCTTCTGTTGGAGAGGCCCTTTTCAGATGCTAATCGACTTCCTCCCTCCGCAGGGCCATCTCCTCAGCCTCTCCTGGAGAAGGAAGTTGTTGTTGAGAGGTTAATTATTTTCTCTCCCCAGGTTGTCTGACTCACTGTGGGCTCTTTTCTTGTGGGCACCAAAAGAAGAGGCTGCCAGTTGGGATATAAAGCCCATGATTGTGCTACCAGCTCTTTTCAGCTGTGACCTTCTGGCTCTCTGCAAACAATAAGTGACTAGTTGAGGCCCCGGGGAAGCTGATAAGATTGAGCTGCTTGCACCTCTGCCTGCTGAATGTTTTAGTCTAGTCCTGGGGATCATCTCAGGATCTCGGTTCCACTGCATCTCTGGTGTCTTGGGCTGCCCTCAAGCTGTAAGCAGCTGAGTTCTGCTTTTCTGTTGAGTTTTGATTTGTAATGATCAAAATGCAGGCTTCAGAACAGTCTCAAAGTCCTAGTGTGGCTGGAAGCACCTATGGTGGTGTCCTTCAGCACTGTAGAGTGCCTTGGGTTGAAGGGGACCTCGGAGATCAGCCACTCCACCATGAATGGGTTGAAGCTTAAGGAGGGCAGACTGAGACTGGAGAGCAGGAAGAAATCCCAAACAGTGAGGGTGGGGAGACACTGAGAGGTTGCCCAGGCAGGCTGTGGATGCTCCCTCCCTGAAGGTGTTCAAGGCCAGGTTGGAGGAGGCCTGGAGCAAGCTGGGCTGGTGGGAGGTGTCCCTGCCCGGAGCTGGCAGATGTTGAAGGTCCCTTGGAGGGCTCTGATCCCTCGGTCCCCAAGCCGCCGAGTGTCCAACTGCTCTCTGTGCCCGCAGGCTTCATCCAGGAGGACTACCTGCGGGAGCTGCTGACCACCATGGGCGACAGGTTCACGGAGGAGGAGGTGGACGAGCTGTACCGGGAGGCACCCATCGACAAGAAGGGCAACTTCAACTACATCGAGTTCACTCGCATCCTGAAGCACGGCGCCAGGGACAAGGACGACTGAGCCACACCCTGCCCAACGCACCCCGCAGCACAGGGGCTCTTCTCACTCTGTTTCTTGCCAGCATCCTTTCTGCAACCATTTGTAACCTTCCAGCTTTTCCCTCTGAGGACTCTGGGGCTGCGCCTCGCTGGTGGAATGGTGGAGGTTGGAGCAGATGATCCCTAAGGTCCCTTCCGACCTAGGCTGTTCTGTGAGCTGGAAGCATGGGCAGGGAGAGAGGGGACACGGTGACAGACGTGAACTGGAGCACAGCAGAGACTGGAACCCAGGAAGGTTCACCTCAGCAGGAGGAGAAAATTCTCTGGTGCGAGGCTGCTGGAGGCCTGGAGCAGGCTGCCCAGAGAGGTTGCTGTCTCCCTCTGGAGAGCTTCCAGCCCCAGCTGGGCACTGTGCTGCTGGGCAAGCTGCTGTGGGTACCCTTCTGGAGCAGGAGTTGGGCTGGGTGAGCTCCACAGGTCCCCTCCAGCCACACCATTCCATGATCATCAGGTAAAGATGCCAGAGCTGCTGCTTCCCACCTAGATGAATTTCCCTTCCCCAGCTCAGCCTCTGCTCTGTGGAGCACAGCATGTAGATTTCTCACACCAAGAGCCCACTCTTTGTCTAATCAGAGCTGTAAATATTTTTGCAGTCCTGCTGTCACCTCTTTTGGCCTTAAAAATAAAGCGTTGGTCACGCTGCTGGGGGACTCCAGTGCTTGCTTCTCTGAGCACAGCCTAGCAGAGGTTCCCATTGTTCAACTTCTGCTGCACTTTAAATTAATGATTCCTGCCCCAGACTTGCTCAGTGAATGTTTTAAATCACGAGGAGGTAGCTGAGGGAGCCTTTTGCCACCTTGGCACCTCCACCCTGCCAATCCTGTGCCGATGCTGAGGCGCCACAACAGGTTGCCAGGAGAAGTTGTGGAGGCTCCAAACCTGGAGGTGTTCAAGGCCAGGCTGGATGAGGCCTTGAGCAAGCTGGGCAGTGGGAGGTGTCCCTGCCCATGGCAGGGGATTGGGACTGGCTGAGCGTTTGAGGTCCAACCCAAGCCATCCCACGAGTGTCCTGCCTTCCGGGCAGGGCAGCCCCACACAAACCACTCACTGCCACCTGTCAGAGCAGCTCCAGCTGTCCCCAGCCCCCGAGGAGCTCCTCTTCAGCTGCCCCTCTCTGCCGGAGTTCCTGCACCACCCTGTGACCTGTGGCTGCCCGCAGCTAGCAGCAGGTGGCATTCCAGCTCCTGCCATCGTTCAGCCCGCAGAAACCTTCCCAGCCACTTCTGGGCTTTGGATGCCTGCAGAGGGTACCAGGACACCTCTGCTGCTGCCCCTTGTCACACTGCACCTTCTGCATGTGCCCAAGGGCTGCTTTCCCAGCACGCTGCAGCTCCTGCTCCCCGGTGACAATCCTGCCATGGATTGTGCTACTGCCATGCATGCAGAGATGTGCCCCAGGGTCACATCTGTGCTCCCGGCCTGCAGTGCCTGAGCTCTGACATGCTGTGTGGATGCCACCTGAGCTCCTCAGTCCCAGGCTGCCTGAGCTGCTGGCAGTGTGCTGAGCCTGCTTAGCAGCTGCTAGTGTGCTGAGCTGCAGGTGGGGCCCAGCTGTGCTGGACCTTCCTCCCCGAGGGACTCAAGCTCCAGGCACCTGGAAAGCCTGCAACAGGAGAAGGAGATGCAGGCCCCTGATGCGTGGAAGACTTCTAAGTGCTGGCATAAAGGAGGAACTGGGAGAGAGACAGCCCTGGAGGAGTCCAAGAAAGATGTGGCCATGGCACCTGGGGATGTGCATTAGTGGCCATGGTGGTGCTGGGTTGCTGGCTGGACTGGATGGTCTTGGAGGGCTTTTCTTGAGTCTACAAGCAACCCCAACCTTTTTACCTCTGTGTGTCCAGCTTCTGTCAGCTCAGTGCTTAGACTGTTCACAGCTCCCAGGGAAGATGCTGCTGCAGGGCCTTCAGGTGGACTTCAGCCCAGGCAGCGTTGTCCCTGGGTGTCAGCAGGCATTGGGCAAGCCTCGATGAGGTCAGTTGTTTGAGCTGTTGTGTGTAAATAGCTGCTGAGCAGGCAGCTGGGGACATGGGAAGTGAAACAGCCCTCTCCCACCCCAGAGAGATTCACCTCCAGGAGATCTCTGTCCTCCAGAGCCTGTAGGACTCCAGGAGCTGGAACATTCCCTTGGGATGCCTCTCACTGTGACTAAGCAGCACATGCTTGTTCCAGCTGATGACCTGCGTTACCTCGGGATGACTCCACCAGGCTAAGAGATGACAGCTTCCAAAAGTTTCCACAGCAGTGGTGGTGGTGGTGATGGGGAAAGAGCTGCAGGAGAGGATGATGACAGAGAGAGAAATATGCCAAAGCCTTAAGGAGGACTGGAGCAGTCCTGCTGACACTGGGAATCATACAGCTGGTCCAGGTCACCCTCTCCTGCCTGCAGAGCCAGCACTTGGGAAAAATTCCTGCCAGAAGAAGGGCAGGAGCAAGGCTACAGAGTCCCAGCAGGGTGGGGTGGGAAGAAACCTGTGGAACTCAGCCAGCCCAAGCCTTGCTCCAGCAGGGCACCCACAGCAGCTTGCCCAGCAGCACAGTGCCCAGCTGGCAATGGAAGCTCTCCACACAAGGACACTGCACAACCTCTCTGGGCAGCCTGCTCCAGCCCTCCAGCACCCTCACAACAAACAACTTTCTCCTCTTGCTCAGCTGCCACCTCCTGCCTTCCACTTTGTGCCCCTTGGCCCTGTCCCTGGGCACCACTGAGCAGAGCCTGGCCTCAGCCTCTTGCCCCCCACAGGTGCTTCAGCTCTTGCTGAGCATTGCTCAGCTGCCCTCTGGGGCTGCTCTTGTGCAGGCTCTTAGCCCCAGGGCTCTCAGCCTTTGCTGCTGCCCTCAGCAGCTCTGCAGCCTGCCCTGGAATCTCTCCACCAGCAGCTCCCTGACTTCCCTGAATGGTGCTGGGTGGAAATCTCCAAAAATTAAATTCCCTGGAATCTCTCAGCACTGAAAATCCACCGGAAGAGAGGCTGGCCCAGGCTGCCCAGGGAGGGTGTGGATGCCCCCTCCCTGGAGGCATTCAAAGCCAGGCTGAATGAGGCATTGTTGATCTGGAAGATCCCTTCCAGCCCAAACCACTCCATGAATGGTACCTAGGATCTAGAGAAAGGCAGCCAACACCCATTAATTGTCACCTTGGACTCTCACCTTCCTCGGTGGTGACAACTTCATTCTTCTCTTTAGTCATGGAAGCTCCTGTGCAGGGCTACACCCAGGTGAGATCAGCTCACCCCCACCACCCGCAGGACGGGTGCAGCAACCCCTAAGGGCGCACAGCTGCCACACAGTCCCACCTGCTGATGTTGGCAGGCAGTTCCAAACACTTAACAGCAGCTTTGCTGCTCTAGGGGGTGAAGCTGTAACACAAAAGATGAAGAAAATGGTCACGGTGGGGCTGCAACTTTGGTGCTCGAAGCATCTCTCCAGATATGCCTCCAGGTGCAGCAGAGCAGGCAGCTCCAAAGTCACAGTGATAGAAGTTCCCCAGGAGGTATAAATGTGCCCTGGTGGCCAAGGAGGCTGATGGTCTGCTGGGGGGCATGAGGAAGAGTGTAGCCAGCAGGGCAAGGCAGCCTCTCTTCTCTTTATCCTCTGCACTGCCCTGATCAGGCCACTGTTGCAGTGCTGGGGTCAGTGCTGGGCTCCCCAGTGCCACAGACAGGGAACTGCTGGAGAGAGCCCAGGGCAGGCTGCAGAGCTGCTGAGGGGCCTGGAGCAGCTCTGGCAGCAGCAAAGGCTGAGAGCACTGGGGCTGAGAGCCTGCACAAGAGCAGCCCCAGAGGGCAGCTGAGCAATGCTCTGCAAGAGCTGAAGCACCTGTGGGGGGCAAGAGGCTGGGGCCAGGCTCTGCTCAGTGGTGCCCAGGGACAGGCCAAGGGGCACAAAGTGGAAGGCAGGAGGTGGCAGCTGAGCAGGAGGAGAAAGTTGTTTGTTGTGAGGGTGCTGGAGGGCTGGAGCAGGCTGCCCAGAGAGGTTGTGCAGTGTCCTTGTGTGGAGAGCTTCCATTGCCAGCTGGGCACTGTGCTGCTGGGCAAGCTGCTGTGGGTGCCCTGCTGGAGCAGGGCTTGGGCTGGCTGAGCTCCACAGGTCCCTTCCAGCCATCTGAGCACCCTTCTGAAGCTCCAGAACAGCTTTCAAGGCTGCTGATATGGTGTCAAGTTGCACTAGGCAAGAAGTTGGACTATGGCTGAAGCTGTTTGTGGTGAGACCAGGGGGAGCAGGGGATCAAGGAGGCCTGGTCTGGTGGAGGCAGGGAGGTCAAGAGTTTTCAAGTGCTAACATGACCTGAAGATGTGCCAGGCGAGGTTCGGGTTGGAGATGAACAATTTCTGTGCTGTAGGAGTGGTCAGGCACATACAGAGGCTGCCCAGGGGGGTGGTGGAGTCCCCATCCCTGGAGATGTCCCAGAAAGCTGTGGCCATAGCACCTGGGGCTACTGTGGGGCTGGGCTGATATACTGGATGATCCTGGAGGCCTTTTCCTACCCAAAGAATTCCATGGTTCTGTGACACAATTTGTAGAGGGTCCTGAGGCATTGCCCCATGCAACCACTGCCTGGAGAACATTTCATTGGGATCCCACAGCCCAGCAGGGCTGGGAGGAATGGTTCTGACACCCTGGAAAAGGGAGCCCGGGGAGCAGCAGGAGAAGAAAACTTTATTTTCAAACTCCTGAGAAATGTGACCTTGCTGCAGAGGAACAGCCCAAAGTAGTCCAAAACCCACAGGCAAACACCCAACCCAAAGGAACCTCAAAGCAAAACAAGGGCAGGGAAAGGAGGGGGGCAGAAATAATGGGGGAAGAGGGGGAAGAAACAAAAAGGAAACAAAATGAGAAAGGGCAACAAACAAAAAGGGGGCTAGAAGAAAGGGAGAGAGGAGAATGGGGATAAAAAGAGGAGGAGGGAAAAAAAATGAGGCAAAGGGGTGGAAAAAAAGGAGGGCAAAAAGGAGAAAAGAGAGAAGGGGGAAATAAGGAGGAGGTGAAAATGGGAGGGGGAAAAAAAGGAGGGGAAA
>VWZI01019554.1:0-33025 GCA_013396835.1 Psilopogon haemacephalus
CTTCACGTACTAGCCCTTGAGCCACTTATTGATAATGCTGGTGTTCCTGTCCTTTGACTTATGTCCAAGAGTTGCTGACCTTAGAATGTGCCACTTTGTAACACTGATTTCAGGAAGCATAATATAGGACATGGGGATGTTTTAAGTGTAATGTACAGAACTCTGACCCATGGGTTCGCCACACAGAGGGTCCTTTTCCGATTGAATTGCTGGGCAGCTGAAGTTATAATTTCTCTGGCCATTCTTGCCTTAACCTGTTAAGATTATAGAAACACAGAATGAGGTATTCAGTTGTAAGTGCTGCAGCAGTGCGTGTGGTCAGTATGCAAAACCACTACGAACCTGGATGTTTTAGAAAATGCAATTTTAATTGCTGTCTTCATAAAAAATTGTTGAGAAGAATGCCACGGAGAAACGACATGACACCAATATGGTTAGGTTTTATTTCACTTTATTGCACTTCTATGAGCTCCTTTTGTTGCTCGTGCACAGGGGCGTTCACTAATACTATAAGCTAATTGGTAAAGGGAATTATATGTGGCAGACAATAATTTGTTATTGCCTGAGTATTAACAATGACATTAATGCCTCTTTAGCTAGAAACTTCTGGCTATGTTTTCCAGGTGCAGGAACTGTCTCTGTGTGTACTGCTGTTTTCTTGCCCTCTGTTCTGGCTCCACTTTCTCCTCAAAGGCGTTCCACTGTGCTTCTCTTCAAAGGCATTCCTCACAGAGGGGGTTATTCTTCGCTATCAGGCTATCTCTTCTCACTTAGAAATTCCTCCTCAAAAAAGGAAGAAGGAAAATGGAACCATGTCGTTCTTTGGTCCATGGGAGTTGGAAGTCAGATGTTCTGATTGCATGGAAGTTACAGGTGGCATCAGCTGCTTGTGGGGAAAGGGCACTCAACACAGGACTTTTAGAGTGGTGCATCAGTGTAGAGAAGATGTCTAAAGTCATGTACAGAGGGAACACGATTGGTGAAAGAGGAGAAGATGTATGCGGGACTTTAATCTGCAACGCATGGATGACAGAGCAGAGGAAGCTGTCTTAGCCTCCAAACTATGCTCTTCTGGTACATCTACCTAGAAAACACAGACATCCACCTGTAAACAGTCACTGGAATGTAATGCTCTGACCTAGCACCTTTCTATTGACTTCTCTAGTAGCTGGAGTTTAGCTTCAAAGCTTTGATCACTTTGTAATATTTTGGAATAACTGAGCCTTTTTGGAAATGCTTCTGGGCTCTGGATCAAAATTCTGGGATCTGCACATGTCATATGGCAGTCCCTAGCATAGTGTAGGTTGCTTCTGTCTAGTGGTTGTGGTCAAGAATCTCAGATGCTCCTTTTGAGATTTCAAGTTCTTTTTTGCAGTCTGAAAATGGAGCACCTAAATTTATTTGAGTTTTATTAATTTCAATAATTTTATTTGGTATTTATTCGTTTGATACTGTATGTTCTACATCACTACGCATAGAATCATAGAATGGTTTAGGTTGGAAGGGACCTCAAAGATCATCCACTTCCAACCCCCTGCCACAGGAGGTGCAAAGCTTAAGATGATATCTTCAGCCATATGTCTAAGAGAAAAAAGATTTTATTTTTTCATAATAGGGAACTGTTTGAAACATAATGAAAGAGATTACAGGGTTTTAGCCAAACATAAACAGGATGTTGCAGTACCTAACTCAGCAGATGAGTTCCTTGGATACTAGACACTGCATTTAGAAACAGCAAGGTGGTATCATTTTTGTGCAAGTATTTATGATGTTGTTGGTGAAACATATTGGTTTGTTTTAAAATACACACATTGAAAAGGCCTTCTAGATTGAGCAGACACTTGGGAAGCTCAAGCTATAGAGTTCAGCCAAAATGAATATTGAAAATAATTCTTTGCCTATATATTACCTCCCTATACATGGGGTAAGATTTCTGATAACAGAGGCTTGTTAGCTAGTGCTGCATGGTGATCTGGAATTCTGGAAACCAAAACCAGACAAATGGTCTAGAAGGAAGACATACTTTTGTATCAGTGAGACTAACACCATCTACAGTTTACACAGGGAGCATGGTTGGCTTTCCATCACTTAGTGTCTTCAAGTTAAGCATGGCTCTCTCCAGAGAGAGCCTTTTTCCAACAGCAACTTGTAGTTTTTATGCATAAATGAGCAGTGAAATTGACTAGTTTTAGACAGGAGATGAGACCATATCAAAGCTCAATTTATACAAATTCAGGTGTTTTTTTTTTTGGACAGGGAGAATGTTTATTGTCTTGTCTGACCTTTTGCAGTGTTTTCTTTCCTCTGAAAAGAAGATCTTTAAAAAGTCTATAATGAGTGTTTGCTTCTTTAGGCATATAATTTGCCACTACTGTACTTGCAGGTGGTTTATTTCCTCTCCTGCAGTTCTAATTTAATTTTATATTTATTACTTCACTTCATCCCAAAGTTTCCTGTCGCAAATACTTCTCATAGCAGCTCTTGGAAGGTAGAGTTTATTATGAAATGTTCTTTTCTTACTCTATGCATTGAGATGATGTGTATTCTAAAGCTTGGCTGTATTTCTGAGAATTAGATTAGAATTTTTTCTTTGGCAAGTTTAGTCTAATTTTAAGGAAGTACTATGTTGGACACTATTGCCTCTCAGAATCCTGCTGTCAACATCTGCAGTTTCAGAAAAAGTGTTCTAATGGTGCAGTAGCCTTAGCTGAGGTGAAATGGTCACATGGTGTCTCTGTCAAGGCTGAGGCAGTGCTTGTTGGGAGGTAGAAATACCATGTTGTTTCTACTATCATGCTGCATTGCTGCTGAAAAGAAATTCATAGTCCGCATAGTTAGGGAACTTCCTAAAGTATAACTGAGGAAACTATGGAGAAGATAAAATCTTTCAACCGTTGTATTTCTGTCATCATCAACAAACTACTGGGACAAAGAAGTAATTTTCCTTATTTATTTTTAAAGTGAAGCAGCTTCCTCTCTCAGTTTATTATCAATGGTGGCAGAATGCTCCTTACTGCTAAGTTCTTAACTAGTGTAACTTCCATGGGGCTGCAGGCAGCTATAATCTAGAGGCCATGGGGCCTTCGGGCGTCATAAGCATATAGGTGCCCATCATGTGGTCATTGAGGTTTGCAGTCATTCCAGCCATTCTTGAGTTCTTTGATACTCTGTGTTGAGAAAATCACTTCCTCATTGAACATTCAGATTGGTCATTAGGAAACATTTCTTCACAGAAAGGGTTCTCAGGCAGTAGAATAGGCTGCCCAGGGAGATGATGAGTTCACCCTCCCTGGAGGTATTTTTAAAATGTGTGGATGTGGTGCTGAGGGACATGGTCTAGCGGTAGCAGCTTAGCAGCAGTGGTGCGATTGTGAGGTCTAGGCAAGCAGTTGGACTTAATGACCTCAGAGGTCTCTTCTAACCTCAACAGTTCTATCAGTCTATGACTTTATGTACATGTGCATTGGTTAGATGACAAAGAAACTAGATGTTGATCATATGAAGAATTAACTCCCAAATGTGTGCTGAGTATCCTTCTGTGGCCAATCCAGTAGAGAACCATTTATGTTGTGTTTCAGGATACCAACCTCTTCCACATACTAAAAAAAAAAAGTCACCAAATATAATTGTCTAAATAAATAAAGATAGCAGTTTCCTGGACTGCTTAAGGAAGTTGCTGTATTCAGCTATGCATGCTGAGATGGAAGCCTGAATAGTAATGAAAGAAATAGATTCAAAAGATAGTGTCTGTGAGCAAAATTCTGACAGCAGATGCATGCATCTAGCCCTGCCTGACATTTATGTGAATCACAGAAACATGTTGAAGGGCAAAGTTGAGTCTGTATTTCTCACCAGATTCACTGTGTGAGCTTATCACCATTTATTACCTTAACCCTTTGGCCAGATGATTGCATAAATACTGTGTACTGTTGATACTTGACGGTATGCAGTCTTTGAATCATATAGACAGAGTTAGCATTTGAACTTGTAGCCTTTTTGATATATTTGCTGCTGCCTCAGGAGCTTCTGTCTGGTTTAAAATCATGTCTGAGTAATGTTTCTTCTAGCAGTTATTTCATGGCTTATCTGTTCTATGACTCCATGTTTCCTTTCACTTACTGCTTATCTTAATCACTCCTAACTTTGCTAGTCACCACTTGGACTTCATTTTTGGTAAACTCATGCCTGTGTAATAAAACCTCCCCAAAAATGACAGTTCTTGGCCAGGAGCTAAGCCAAGTCAGCTGTGCTTGTTTGGAATGAAACTGCAAGCTCATTAAATCATAGCATTCATTTACTTGCTGCCAGATTAGATGTCCTATGTCATCTGCTCCTTTTCAAACACAACCTTTGTATGACTTATTTATAAATGCATGTGTGCCATTAGAGAGCAAATGAACATTGGTGAGCCCTTACTAGAAGGATGAAACACGTCTGTTAACTACTCAGGCTTGTTATGTGGTTGCAAGACAAACATTACCTGGGTTCTGTTTTTCCATGAAACAGACTGGAACTGTTTCAAGCACAAGCTGATAAGTAGTCCAAGATAAGTGATAGGTGAACTAGTTGAGACAGAACAAAAAGTAACTCATCTCCTATCTTAAGTTGACATTTTTAGTGCAAAAGACCATAAAATTAAAGAGAAGAGTCCCTGAAATACTTTGTCTTGAGTAGTGCTGAAGTTCAGACCCTGATAAATGAGACTTTACAAAAGATGAGGTGGTGGTATTCTCTTATGTCTATCTTCTGTATGTATAGAGTCACAGAATTGTTTGGTTTGGAAAAGACCTCCAAGATCATCAAGTCACACCCTCAATCTAAAACCACCATGGCCATTAAACCATGTCCCAGAATGCCATGCCCACACGTTTCTTGAATACTTCCAGTGATGGCTGACTCAGCCACCTTCCTGGGCAACTTGTTCCAAAACTTGGCCACCTTTTCAGTAAAGAAAACTTTCCTAATATCCAACCTAAACCTCTCCTGGCACAACTTCAGGCCATTTCCTCTCGTTCTGTCATGTGATATTAGGGAGATGAGACTGCTCCCACCTCAATCCAATCTCCTTTCAGAGACTTTCAGGGAGAGCAGTGAGGTTACCCCTTGGCCTCCTCTTCTCCAGGCTGAACTGCCCCATTTCCCTCAGCTGCTCCTCACTAAATCTGGTCTCCAGACCATCCATCACCTTTGTTGCCCTTCTCTGGACACATTCCTGTTACGATTATTAATAACCTGTTATGAATTATTAATAATATTTATGAATATTAATTTTGTTATTAATATTCACAATTTCAGGGAAAATTCCCCGAAGTTCTTTGGATGTTTGGTTGATAAGAGGCTATTACACAAAGGTTCTTTATAAACACAGAATCAAAAGAGTTTAACAGCTTAAACAGTCAGAACTTGAAAAACAGGGAACCTCATAACAGGGGAAATGTTAACCCCACCTATACTCACAGATGCAATAGGTACAGAGTGTCCTGAGGAGAGGAGAAGAAAAGAGTTTGCCTTGCCACTGCTGTAGGCTGCAATGCACACTGCAAACACGTGGCCACTGTGAAAGAGGTGCAAATAGACATCCCGTCCTGGTGGAGGCAACAGGAAAAAAAAGCAATGGCCCTAAATCAGTCTTCCTTAAATAGACTATTTTGAAGGGTGAAAATGGCCAATAGTCATTAGCGTCTATTGTTTTGGCCAATGAATTCCAAGTTCTGTGCCTAGGTGTCCACCCTAACACTTGAGGGATGTGGTCATGTGCCACAGAGCTCTTGGACCAAAATCTCATTGTCTGCTCAATCCTGCAACTCCCGGAACCTTGCTACAGGATGAGGAGACCAGAGGTCCGAACCAATCTGGGCAGGATTTATGCCCTACCAGGACAACTCCATCACCTCAACGTCATGACTCTAGTGCACAAACCGCTGCCAGCCAACAAATCTCTGTCTCTGCAACCCATTTTGGAAAGATTCTTTGCAGCCCCATCACCGGCCAAATGTCTCACAACCACTTTAAACATAGTTCTAGCTTCACTCTCCTGATAGTGACTGAGGATTTCTGTTTCTTCTTTCTTCCAGTGCTGGAAATTAGTGCTGAAAGTAAGTGTAGTAGTTCTGCATCCTGCCAACATCTCCTTCCAATTGCTTTTGTGCATCACTTTGCTGCACAACTTTGCATAAAGTGTCTTTTCAAATTGTAGGCCATTTCTAGTATGGACACTTATTTGGTATGTGGAATATATTATTTTGTTTCTAAACAAGGCAGGCAAAAGGTGGTAATTTCCAGGAAATCCCAAATCTCTTAGTGCATAGCAAGCAGATGTAAAGGTGGTTGGTTTGCCTTGGAAGCTGTCATTATGATGAGTTGCAGTACTGAGTCCAGAAAATATGGTTGCATGTTTCATATATCACTACACAATTCCCTAGTGTTCTTTTAGGGTTCTAGTCATCCAGGTAACAGAACAGGAGTAAGAAAAATCCAGAAAAGACAGAAGTACATGCAACTACTTCTATGCAGGAGTAGGGGAGAGGCTGGTAGACTGGATTTTCATCCTAGATAAAAGGGTGACAGTGGTATAGAAAATTTTGCTAGGTGGGTGGGAAAGGAAGAAGAAGGCAATTAGAAGATGGGTTTGCACTGTTCCTTGAAATTAAAGTATCAGGGCAATCTGTAAAATTATCATGCAGATGGTTTAGAAGAAATAAAAAATCACCGTATTTTGCCATGCCGTGGTTACACTGTGTGATTCAGGGCCACAGGAGGTTTTGGAGTCCTAAGATGAAAACATAAAACACTGATGGAGGATAAGCGCAAGTGAAAGATGTTTGTAGACTGTGTGCAGTAGAGTCTTAACACAGTGATCCCTACTTCCTACATCCTCACCTTCTGAGATCCCCAAGATACACATTACTGACAGCAGGAAACAGTAATTCTGCTGGCCACACTTCTCCTGATGCAGCCCAGGCTCTGGTTGGCTTTCTGGGCTGCAAGTGCACACTAATAGTTCATGTTGAGCTTTTCATCCAGCAGCAGTCCCAAGTCCCTCTCCTCAGGGCTGCTCCAGCCAGTCACTGCCCAGCCTGTATTTGTGCTTGGGATTGCCTCTACCCAGATGCACAACCCTGCACTTGGCCTTGTTGAACCTCATGAGGTTGGCTTGTGCCCATCTCTGCAGCCTGTCCAGGTCCCTCTGGATGGCATCCCTGCCCTCCAGCATGTCTGCTGTACCACTCAGCCTGGTGTCATCAGCAAACTTGCTGAAGGTGCACTCAATGCCTTTGTCCATGTTGCCAACAAAGATGTTGAACAAGACTGATCCCTGGACTGATCCCTGAGGGGATCCCTGAGTCTGTCAATGGGTCCATGTCCACTTGTCACTGGTCTGCACTTGGACATGGACCCATTGACAGACTGTGCTGGTTTGAACTAATTGGAAGATTTGAGAGAGAAATTAGACTATTGGCTGAGAGATGTAAACACAGTATGTCACTTCACCAGAGTTTTACTGAGAAAGAAAAAAAAATTGTTTTTAAGTGTTGTACGCAAAACACTAGATATCAGACGGTTTCTGACCGCTCTGGCTACAGCTGCTCTTTGTGTGGGCTCCTTTGTCTCTCTGTCTTGGTAGCTAATTCTCAGTAATTCTACTAACTACTTTCCTACTTCTACCCCCTGGGCAATCTAATTCAGCTTATCTGCAGCATCAACAGGTGGTGAGATAAGATTGGGGAAGGGGGAAAGGTGGTAGGGGGTGGTTGGTTACCCCTCTTGGGGATTTTGGTCTCTGGGAGGGGTGTGGTGTCTGTATTACCTTTTCACTATATATATCTGTAAATATCTGTTATATCTTGTAAATATTTGCTCGTATATTGTGCATTGCTGTAAATATAAAGCTTCATTTATTAACTTCCAGTGTTTTCTGAGTCCTAGCCGGGGTTTATAAAAGGTGGGGGGGCAGGTAACTGCCAAACCACTACACAGACACTCTTTGGGTGCAGCCATCAAGCCACTTCTTTATCCATCTAGTGGTCCACCCATCAAACTCATGTTTCACCAGCTTGGAGACCAGGATGTGGTGTGGGACAGTGTCAAAGGCTTTGCTCAGGTTCAGATAATTGATATCAGTTGCTCTCCCCTCATCTATTCATTCATAGAAGGCCACCAGGTTTGTCAGGCAGGATCTGCCCTTGGTGAAGCCATGCTGATTGGACCCAATCACCTCTTCACTATTCTCCTGTCTCAGTAGTGCCTCCAGGAGGATCTGCTCCATGATCTTACCAGGCACAGAGGTGAAACTGACTGGCCTGTAGTCCCCCAACTTCTCCTTCCTACCCTTTTTGAAAATGGGAGTTATGTTTCCCCTTTTCCAGTCAGTGGGGACTTCACCAGACTGCCAGGACTTTGGGAATATAATAGAGAGGGGTTAAAGACAGTTTAAGGCCTTGATTTCAGTTATTTCAGAATGTGAATTGCCCACAGCTGGTGATGAAACAGCTTTCATTCTCATTTTAAAGAAAATATAAACACAGTCATTTGGAGCACTGTAGTCACCTCTCATGCCATTGTGATTTTTTTCCTCAATTTGATTGCTTCTTAATCTTCAGTATGAGAAATGGTAACTTAAGAAACACATAATTAGGAGTCAGTAGGATGATTCATAATACTTCTGCTACAATCTTATACTAACCAATGCTAACAGATTATTTCTCAGATATTACAAAACCAGAAAAGAACTGAGTGAACTTCTTTGCCTTCAACAAAGATGGGCATTGTGACAGTTATAGGATTAAAACTCAAGTTTAATTTGAAATTTTAAATAAAGAATTATATTGGACATAGAAGAACAACAATAAGATAAATCTGTATCATTTCACTCATTTGCTGGACTAGTGTATAATCTGCTGTGTAAATAGTTTCCTCCTTCGCCTTTTTGCCTTGTTAGCATTGCCTGCTCCTTAGTTCCTCTGCACTGATCTCTGCACTAGCCTTGTCTGACTAATAACAGCTATGGCCTTTTTGGTTTTCTTACTGGGGAGGGGTGGGGGGTGGGAGTGGCTTTGTCCAGGGGGAATTTTGGTATTAATTCTAAATTGTAAAATACTTCTAAATATTTGCAAATGTATTTCTGTACATATGCATTGTATTATATGCTTGTAAGTTTAACTTGCTGTAAACACATTCCTTCCTTTGCTTCTAAGACATCTGAGCTCATCTGGTAAATTTATGGAGGAGCAATCTTGACCATGCACAGTCATTCATTTGATAAAAGTATCAGCTTACTGTAAGAAGGTCTGCCTGTCTCCTTCAATTTAACTTCCAGTATTCTCATGGTACTAGCAAATGTTAGTGTGTAAAGAATGAAATCTCTTGTGTTGTACAAGTGATTGGCTGTTTTATTGTGTCGTCTTCCAAAATATTCAAGGTGATGCCTGTCATGTGAATTCTCTCAGGAAATTAAAATCCCTAAAAATGAGTCCTAACATTTTAATGGAAATGGCTTAATGACAAGCATCCTCTTTGCCTCATACTAGCTTTTGATTTTGTATCTCTTTCTGTTTGCTTGCTGGGACCAACCCTTCACATTTTCAGGAGAAAACACCTCACACATTTTGGTTTCCATTCTTTTGCGGAAGGCAGGGATCTCATCTCTTCTGCTGACAGCTCTTTGGACTGATTAATTCAGTGTAAGACATCTCCTTGAAACAGGGAAGGGGAAGTGTTAATAAGACAAAGTAGAAATTACTTGCATTTCTGGCCTGAGCTGATACCTCACAAAGTCCATTATAAGAACCAAAATTCTCTGACCATTTTTTGGGAAAACTTTCTTTGCTAAGTGGTTAACACTAATAATGATGGTTAGCATGAGCAAAATCTTGTCAATTCAGTCTCATTGAGCTGAAATCTTCTCCTCCCTAGTTCCCAGCTGTGTGTTACCACTCTATTCCAGGTACAGCAACTGCACAGATACAGAGGGTTGGTTGATGTTGATCTTTTTCATCTTTGCCTGATGAGTTGATCTGAGTCATGAGTCTGCTCTGCTTGGTTGTTTGACCATGGAAGCAAATTTGAGGTGGAAAGGGAGATTGTGAAGGTGTTGCAGTGCCAGACTACAACAGTGATGGCAGAACTGTCCATTCATGTCTTAAACTCTGTGATATCATCAGATGGGAGATGCAAATATTCCTGCAGATATTGGGTTTGCCTTTGTGTTTATAATGTGTTTAATTTTACCAAGCTTCAGATATTTCCAATGTTTTTACTCTATTTTATTATCACATCTTTCGGTTTTGTATTTTTTATTTATTTTTAACTAACATTTTGCTGAAAGTGTTTTGAATTGCTGACATAATTTTCTGCTTTCACAATTTTGGCACAGATAATTTCATATACTCAAATTGTCAGTTATTTTTTAACTTGATGCTCAAGAGTAGGCAGCTTCTGAAAACTCAAAGGAAATGCCCAAAGAGAACTGCATGTTAAAAAAATACTGCTGCTTTGGTGTCACAGGTTGGCATGAAATACCAAGTTTAGCTATTAGGTTTTTTTGCATTATTTTGCCTTTCTAAAAGCAGGAATCTCTTTTATCAACTTCAGCTCTGATATAGCAAGGAAAAAAACTTGTCACCTACTGAAACTTCTGTCTTGTGAGGAAACGCTGAGAGACTTGAAGTTATTCAATCTGGAGAAGAGCAGACTGAGAGATCTCATTAATATTTATAAATATCAGAAGGGTGGCAGTCAAGAAGGGGTCAGGCTCTCTTCAGTGGTGTTCTGTGGTAGGACAAAGGACAATGGATACAAACTAGAACACAGGAAGTTCCACCTTAACATGAGGAGAAACTTCTTTACTGTAAGGGTGCCCTGGAAAAAGGCGCCCAGAGTGGTTGTGGAATCTCCTTCTCTGGAGATTTTCAAAATTCATCTGGAAGCATTCTTCTGTGACCTGCCTTAGGTGATCCTTCTTTGACAGGAGGGTTGGACTCAATGATCTCCAGATGTCTCTTTCAACCCCTACCATTCTATGATCCTATGATACCTCACGTACATTTCCAGAGCCCTCCTTAGTCCATGTGGATGGTTGTGAAATACTGTATTGGACACACTGCAGATTTTGACACACATTTTCCTTAGGTTGTTGCTTCATTCCACTCCAAGTGCTTTATCATCTTTAGTTATTGAAGAGATAATGATCAGTGTAGTTGAAATAATTGCCTCGTGACTGTTGAAAGCTCACAGTCTTCCAGAACAATGTGTGATTTATCAGTGAGTATTGTTTGAATCAAGAGTACTTGAACCGAGAGGGTTTTTTGTAGTAGCATGAATTGTCAGGAATTATGTATAATGTAAAGGGAGTAGGGGTTTTTGCTTTTGATTCAAGGCATTTTTCATGTTGGCAGTCTGTTGTCTGAATTAATGATTTTGATGTCTTCAGCTTTCAGAAAACATCAGTAAACAAAATACTGGATTTGAAGACTATGTCTAGTAGGATTTTTAAAAATAGAATCTCTTGCTTTGATTTCTACATCAATTGTAGATTTCTAGATCAATCATATTTCTGGCACATGGTTAAAGTTGAAAAATGTAGATGTGTCTGGGATTGTGTATATATGATTGAGAGAGGCTGGGTGAGGGTACTTGATTATTTGCTCTCTTTTCTTGTATTAGGAAGTATCAGTTTTAGTGTAGTTTTTACAGTCATCATTTTGAATTTTGTTCTTAAAAGTGCAACAGCTCACACCTGATTCTTTCAGTCCCATAAATAATTTCTATTCCAGACAGGGGATTTTTGTCTTTTCCTTTAGAGTAAGCTCACTGAAATTTGTAACAAAGGTTTTGCAGCCATGGAATTTAGAAACAGGTAGCAGACCCTTGTTTGAGCTGCTTTGAGCTATGCTTTATTCTAGCATTTGTAGAATGTAAGTCAGTGCAGGACATCTTCCTTTTCAAGAGAAAACAACAGGCTAACAGCTCTAGAATAATACTGGCTTCTTTTCTCTTAATAGCCCTGGTGGTTTGGGAAAAAGGAAAGCTGTACACTGCAGATTTCTGGTCCTGCAGTTCCCAGAGTATTTTGCAGTGGGGTGGTCTGTACAGCTGGCAAAAATAATCCTGGAGTGATTTACTTTCTTTCCATATTACTGTTTTCTAGAAGCAGAAGTCTGTTCCCCCAGGTTCCCTGTGGCTTAATGTGCCAATACATCATCTCAGAAGAAATAATCCAATCTACTTCCCTGAAACAAACCCAAAAATATTACAGCAGGCACTTCTAATTGTTCTTTTTTCACATATGTTCTGAGGCACTGTACTTCCAGTCATGTTCACCATGCCACATCTACCTTCTTTGTTCATTAAAGTGCTGCTGCACAGCAGGCAGTGATGTGGCCAGCTCTCAGATCAGTAGGCTGTTTCATTATCTTGTTCTGAATGTCATTTTAGCTGTGTGCATGTTTGTGGAAATTGACGTTATTCTTGGCTTCTAGCTTAAAGCTGGCAAAACAGGAGTTTTAGTTCTTCCTCATGAGCCTAACAGAACAGACTTAACAGGTGACACAACTGCTTCGTATGCGTAAGCCTAGAGGGTCTTGTTCACTGCAGCTGAAATTTCTTGTGAACAGATCTCTAAAACATGAATTAGAATATCATAGCAGCTTTACATTGAGTGGTTTAATTTCATGCCAGCTTAGATAGGATTCTTTTGCTTTTGTTTTGCTCAATAGTCTGTTTGTGAAAGGCAGCAGTCAGATATATTGCAACCTAGACACAGAAAACAAACTAGTAGTTCTACAGCAAAGAGAAAGTTGTCTTAATCTAAATGGTACAAGAAATAGGCACAATGTTTGATGGGGGTTCTGGTAATTTTATTTTTTATCTTTCCAATCTCTTTGTTGTGACAGGAATTTATATGTGAGACTTAGAACCAGAAAATAGCTTTTAACTCTTCATGGTAGTCCTTTGTAGAATAATACTGAGATGGGAATTAAGATTGTTGCTTCTTCTCCCTCCTTCACCAATGTTAGTATCCTCAAATGGAGGTTAATAGGGAAGTTTCCATCAAACTAAAATAGTTTAACTGCAGTTACAATTATACCTTTCAAGAACACACTTTTAATTCTCTCAGTCTTTCCTATGCAGTTATAATTTTCAGGAGCATTTTTATTATAAATGAAAACTACTTTAGAGGCAATCTACACATTATCAAACAAATGCTATTAACCATACAAATAGGTGACTATTTCCCTCCATTATTTGTTCACAAAAGGATTTTATATATCTTTTATATAAAGAAGGTGTTTCCTTGTTTATTTTCTGAAGATAAGCATACAAAAGGTTAGCTCATTTCTTTCCTTGAATGTCCCTGCAGAGGAAGAGGAGGCTGCATCTTCGGGGTCAGTGCTGTCTTTGTGTAATAAGTGTGGTACTGCACAGACTATGGTATGCAAGCTGTAGCTAATTAGCCTTGCACACTGACCATTCTGTGGCTTGTGCTTTCTGCTCATGTGGACAGGGTGTCGTTTTGTCTACTAGGTATGAAGTGCAGCTGCACTGAGGTGCTTTCTGTATTACTGTGGTTTGCAGCATTTTAGTACTTGTGCTTTATGCACCTGCCTGGTGCCCCACAGACTGGAATTATTCAATGCAGAGAGAAAATGCTACAGAATAAATGTCTATTTATGCAAGTCTTTGTTGTTTACATGTATTATACATACATGTATATATATATACATATATGTATTTATATATATATATTTTTATATATATATATATATACACATATATATATCTATATAGATAGATAGATATGTATACATATAGATATATATATATGTAATTATGCAAAGGTAGGAGGCTAAGGAAAGGACTTGCTCTGACCCTATAATTTCAGGCATGTTAAGAAAGTAAGATGTTTGTCCCTAAGACCTAAGATCAATTCCCTCCTGTCTCAAGAGCCTGAGTAAATTTTTAAATGATTGGAGAGTCCTGATAAATGGAACCAGAGTTGGAAAGAGGAGATGAGTCAAAACTGACTGCGCTCAGCTTGCTGTGTGAGCAGCTGCTTGCTCCTCTGTTGCCTAGTCTATGGGGAACTGGAGCACATGTTCTTGTTAGGCTCAGAGTCCAGTCCAGTCATCGAGGTCGGATTGGCTGGTGGTGATGGGTTAATATGGGGAGAAAATGGAAGGGCAGGGAGTCCCACAGGCCCTTCCTTTGCTCTCAGTCACCATTGTTCTCCTGGAAAACATGTCTAAGATCAGCATTTACTATGTTTGTTACCCTATTGCTCCATGATATAATAAATTAGGGGAGTTATCCTAAAAACAGCCCAGTAGTTATTTGTCCATTGCACAGATATTTTAAGACAATTCAGAATGTGCTTGATGTTATTTTTTACATTGCTTGGAAGTGGCCAGAACACTTGGAAGTACATTTCCCAAGTCCTGTGGTGATTATAAAATGTATTTGTAAAGCTTTACTGGATGGCTTAGGCCATGTCCTTTGCCCAGTTACAGTTCGGGAGATATGTGCTTTAGAATTTATCTGGCATTCAATCCTGGAAACCTTTTTTCTTAGAAGAAGTAGCATGTTTGATTTATGGGGGTCTTTGGAGTTTCCCCCCCTCCCTTAACAGTGTATCAGTATTTTCACTGAATCTGGCTTTAATTGGATGCTCTACTGAACAGTGACGTTGCTCATTAGCGATAAACTTGTGTAGTTGTGGTGGAATAAGTTATCTAGCTAGTATTCTCCATTAGTTGATTTATTCTCCTTATAAGTTTCAGTTTGTTTGTATAACCTTCATCATAACTTCTATTTCTTTGGGATAAGTCACTTCAAATATCCATTATCCTTCCTCTAGTCAGAATTTTGAGGTTAAAAAAATCCAGTTACTGTTACTGGATGCTAAGTACAGAAAAAGGGGGATCTCGAATAATTTATTTTATGTTCTTTCTTTCCTAATGTGTCCCTGCATAGTAATTTGATTTCTGCCTTCCTGAATTTTCAGGGAGTGTAAGTCAAGTCAGCATACAGTGGAGTGCTACTGTTTGTATTTTGCATTTAATTTGATAATAGGGCACTTCAGGCAGTAAGGAATTGAAATGATGTTGCTTCACTCAGCAACACTCCAAGCCTTAAGCTAAGGTTATGTGAGAAGATGACCTTTAAAGCTTAAGTTGTGATGAAACTCCATTTCTAAATAGGTTGTAAAGTAGATGGGGAGAGATCACAGAACTCCAGTTGAGACCATTAATTTGCCTTCACCTTCTGCACAGCAGAGGACATTTTCTGTGTTCAAGGACCTTATCTTGCTGTTTGAAGTGATGTAATTGGTCTTGCCTGCAGTTTCCTTTCCTCAGTGTATGCAGGGTCGGATCATCAAAAGGGTGAGTTTGATCTGTCAGGCACATACCTAAAGAAATGTTGCCTGTGCACTTTGATTTGAGAATAGGGCACTTCTGTGGCAGATATTGTGGCATTTTCATATTTCTTCAAGGTTTCTCTTCTTTTGGAACAAAGTGTATGTCCTTAATAGCTTAAATCCTGCAGGTAGCTTCAGTTTCAGTAGATCAGTATGCTGATGAAAAATTTTCTTCTGAACCTTCAGTGTACTTAAATTTCAGCTGGCTAGATTAATATGAGCAATGAGGATGTCCTTGAGACAATAAACTGCTGGGAATAGGCTGACTTCTGTTAAGACATCTGATGTCCAAGGCTGGCTCTACCACGTGCTTAAAAGACCTGTCAGCAACAGTGTTGCAGCAGACAGTGCATCTGTAGGGGTGCAGAGTGGTTGGGATAGGACGTTCAATGCAGTGAACAGTGCTCTAGTAAAGGTTTTATTATTCTGCTCCTTCCATAAAACACTAGGCACATACCCAAAAATCATGTTTATGAGATAAACATTGGGAGGCTTTTCTTTACCATGCTGGAGGCATAGAATAGGATTTTTTTGGTTGGAAAAGCCCTCTAAGATTGAATCCAACTGTCACCCTGAGACCATTAAACCATGACCATAAGAGCAACTTCCACACATTTCTCAAACACCTCGAGGGATGGTGACTCCCCACCTCCCTAAGTGACCTTTTCCAGTGCCTGACCTTGTAATCTACCATAAGACTGTTCAAGTTTAAGAATTGTAAGATCCAGGATACAGTCTGAAAAATGAAAAGAAATTCCCAGGAAGTTAATTTACATTTATCTTCTGTTTCTCTCCTTGTTGCTAGAGGTAAGAAATAAGAGTTCTTGAGGATTACTGCATATGATGAAGCAATTTTCAGTAAGATATCCAGGGAGTGAATATGCAGATCTCATAAAAATTTGAGATATGATGATGATCTTTGGTTCACTTAACTCATCCTGCTGGAATTTTTCATAAAATGTAACGGTGAATGACACTACTGGTTTACTCCAATATCCTCCAAATCACATGAAAGAAGTGATGATGATTACTGATGGTAGTTTGCTAAGCCATAAATGACTCTATAGCCCTCGAGCACTACCTATCTCAATTTCTTGTTTTCCTGACAGAAGCATGCTAATCTAATCTATTCTGCAGTCAGAAACAGGATCTTATTTCAGCTTGTTTAGTGACCCTTTTCTGAGTGCTTACAGCTCTGTTGTCCTCCCCGAAGGTAAGGGGGCCAGAACCATAAGCAATGACTTAATGGTTTCTGTTTGTTCCCGGTTACCTTTTCTATTAGTTTTAAACATTAATTCTTTTTCTGTTGTCAGCTCCTGTGGAGTATTGAACTGATAGTTTCCTAAACACCACCATCTGCACCATAATCTGCAGATCTCACTCTCTGCTTGAAAGAATATGTTTTGAAAATAAATCTCTACATTTTCTTCATCTCTTATGATTTTAAGTTTTCCTTTTTGGGTTGTTTAAGAAGGTAGAACATGAGATGCCAATTTACCATTTCCTTCAGGTAGATGTTTCCTGTGACATCTTTAAAGGTATCTTACTAAAACATCAGGAGATATTTACAGGAGCATCTCAAAGTAAAATGTTGGATCTTTTGAATTGCTACCAATGTGGGTAAATATACAGAAACCTGTTAGAGGAGTGTGCAAAATTTGGTGTGCTGTAATTCTAAAGCCCCCCAAACCTGAAGACTTAATTTTCAGATCCATTACTGTCTATAATTTTGTCATGTTCATTTCATATTTAGATTCCACTATTCCAGTGAACACTTCTGAACGTACTTTCTGAATAGATACCATTCTTAATTTCTCCATTCCCATTCACATAAGCATGGGGTTTGTAATTCCTGCTTTTTACAAATACTGGCAGGCAGTATTCCTTTTTTCTGCTTTTTGTTTGTTTGTGTGGTGCTTGTTTGTTTGTGGTGTTTTTTGTTTGTGTTTGGTGTGCTGTGGTGGGTTTTTTTCCAAATTAGAAAAATTATCTAAAACATTTTATGTTGCATACAACTTTATTTCTATTGTAATGTGTATTTTAGTTTCCATTTAATTATCTGAATTTCCAGATAATTTTTCACTTAGGTTCTTTTCAATGTTGAAATGTTGCCCAAAATCATAGTCAGATATCTGAGGAATGGTGCACTAGTCAACAAATCTACCCAGTAAGAGCCCAACACAATTAATATTTTATATTATGTAGGAAGTTCTTGAAAGTATAAAAAAATATTTAAAATGCTAAATATTATTTTAGGCACACATTTGTATAATAGTGTGTATATTATGCAAGTCATAAAGCATGTAGACATGGCACTTTGGGACAAGATTTAGTGATCATGGTGGTGTTGGTTGTCAGTTGAACCTGATCTTCAAGATATTTTCCAACATTAATGGTTCTGTCATTCTATAACTGTGGGCAAAAGTATAAGCATAGCTCTTATTTCAGTTATTCCTCTTTGACTCCTTTAATATCAGGGTTTTGTTGGTTTTGGGCTGTATTTAGTTGGCTCTAAGGAGTCCAGTGATCCTAATCTCTACTCCTAGATTTGTAATGGAATCTCAACAGGATCCTGTCAAAGCCAGGAAAAGAGAAAATGAAACAAAATCCAGGTGGGGTTAAATAAACTATTTAGAAATGCTGGAGGAAATAAATGCTGATGTCTGGCAACAGGATCTCAGTGAACAACTTCTATAAATTATTTCCAAAAGGGTGAGCTGAGCAGAATAAAACTATTTGGTAGAAGGTGGTGACAGAGACAACCTAGAGCTAATTGGATATGCTTCCTGTTTGAAAATGCAAATTGGGATTTGCTGTATGAAACAGTCTTGCCAGTCATCATGGTGATTTTACTTTGCTTTGTTGACAATAGAACTGGACCAGTGGGAACACAGCAAAAGAACAGAGAGCAGCATTGCCCACAGCTTAAAATCTGCTGAAGAGAAGTAATGCTCAAATAAAAATGGCAGAACTTTATATTGCTTAGTTCCATTAGGAATAATTAGCATCACTGGATAATAAAGCTTTGGAAAGCCCACTTGGATAGACGGCAGCGTGCACAGGGAATGTAACAGTAGCTGTTAGCCCTTTCCATTTGAGGTGGAACTCAATAAAGCTGATGTGTATACGAAGCAAGTACATCCATTATTTGCTACTTACTCCAGTAAAATCTTGGGATTATTTGATTTCTCAGAGAAAAGCATTGGTAAGTGAAGATTGTTTGGACAGTGGCAATTTTTTTACTTTAAGCTGACCCAAATAAACAAAGGCTTGGACAGCTGTGAATTTTAATCTTAGCTTTCCTACAGAGTGTCCTTTCTAGTCACTAGTGCTGAAAGTCTAAGTAGATGTATGAAGTAAGTGTATCTACTCATAGCACAGATTTTGTGTAGTTATTTTTTTGTGTAGGCATGACTACACTACATAACTCATTCATTTTTGTTGGGCGCACATAAGATTAATTTTTCTCCTTCCTTTCTCCTCTTCTCCTCCTCTCCCTCTCAATTTGAGGCAGGATACGTCAGCTCCATGTTTAGAGTGAAAACCACATGTTATTGTGACTCTCCAAAAATAGTAAAAGACGTGTCGAATGCACAGTCACTGCTATAAATCTCTGTACTCCAAGGATCTTATCAGTGACAGCAGGAAAGTGTTGGGGGTTCCAAATTTAAAAAACCACAAAAACCAACCAACCAACCAAACAAACAAAAAAAAAAAAACCACGCCAAAAAAACTCAACAAACCACTTATGCAATGCTATGACTTTTGATGACATTTTTCTTAGCTTAGCTGCTTTGTTGATTGGGGAGGTTTTTTTCCATGTCCTTTGTGATTATTTATATTTGGAATAGCATAGTAAGGAGATACTTTAGTGTTGCAAAATTCTGCTCTGTTCTGTATCTTTTGGCATGCAATTTCTCAACTGAATCATGCAATCTATGAAGAAGATTTTTTTTTTCAGCACCATATGGTATTACATCTTAATTTCATTGGTGGCACTAGTGCTTTTGTTTGAAGACTAGGAGCAGCTAATCAATTTTGCTAGCTCACTATTTAAAATAAAAAATTTCAGAATGAAACAGGTGCACTCATGTGGAAGGACTCTAAATATCTTTGACATTTTTGCTACCTTTCTGTGGACTTCTGCTATTTCTGTTACATACCTTTCTTCTCCAGTGGTGTCAGAAAGCACTGGTCTGGATAGGTTGTCAGCTGCTGTAATAGCACAGTATTTCCAGTGACACCGGCAGGAAACTGCATTTCTTAGCTACATTTTTCCAGTTTGAATTGTCTTCTAGAGACGGTAGTTTTAGCTTATTTTTTTCCTTCTATTTGCCTCCAAAGAACATGGGAAAAAAAAGGTAAGATTCTTGGTTACTTTTCCAGTTTCAAACTGATTGTGATTAGTAGAGGTGAATGCCTTGAACAATGGGAAATGAACAAGATATTTGAAGGACAAATTGGTGTGCTTCTGACTGTGGGTGTATTGGTGGTGAAAGCAGAGCCCTTTTGAGATGAACAGGTCTATCCATTTAGTGGAGTTCCCACAGGTGAGACTTACACGTGCAGTAGTGTGAGTTAAAATGCTTCCTGCAACAGGGTATTTCTGGAATATTTTAACTTTGCTGGGAAAGGTGCCCTGTAATATGTTGGGAAATAGATATGTTGGGAAAGGCATCAGTCAGTGCAGTGAAGTGCCAGCACTGTTGAAAGGGGATGTGATGTTGGTTGCGTGTTTCACACTTGAAATGTGCATGTGTCTACTCAGCAGCACTGTAAAAGTCATACTCTTGACAGCTGCAGTTTATGAATACCTTTTATATATCCAGATGTGGGTTATTATTGTAGATAACCACACCAGTGAGGATGCATTGACACAAGCTAGCAGCAAAAATCAAGGAAGCAGGTACTTTGTATGTTGTGTTAAGACAACAGTAGTGATCTTCTTGATCTATAGTCTCAAAACTTGATTGTTTTGTTTTGTTTTCTGTGAAGACAACATAAAGACTGATGGCAGCTGCTCATGTTAATCTGCATTCCATATACCAAGGGTTAGCTAATTATATTCCCATGAAAAGGAAATCACAGAATTGCTGAGTGATAAGGGTTGTAAAAGAGCCTCTGGAGATCAAGTCCAACCGCCTCCCCTGCCAAGGCAGGTTCACCTAGAGAAGGCCACACAGAAACATTTCCAGGCAGCTTTAAAATGTCTCTGGAGATGGAGATTCCACCTCTCTGAGTAACCTATTCCAGTGCTCCATCACTCTTAAATTATAGAAGTTCCTTCTCATGTTTAGATGGAACTTCTTATGTTCAGGCTTGTGCCTATTACCCCATTTCCTGTCATTGGGCACCACTGAATACAGACTGATCCCATCATCCTGACACCCACCCTTCATACATTTATAAGCATTGATGTAATCCCTCCTCAGTCTTCTCTCTTCCAGACTAAACAGCCCAATTCTCTCAGCCTTTCATTGTAAGAGAGATGCTCCAGTCCCCTCCCCATCATTGTAGCCATTTGTTGTACCTTCTCCATCAAGTCCTTGTCCTTGCCCAAAACTGGACACAGTATTCCAGATGTGGCCTCACCAAGCCAAAGCAGAGTGTGAGGAGAATCTTCCTCAATGTGCTGTCCACATTTTTCTTGATGCATACCAAGATGCCATCAGCCCTCTTGGCCACAATGGCACATTGCTGGCTCATGGTCATCCTATTGCCTCGTAGGACTCCCATGGTCCTTTTGCACAGATAAGTTTTTCATTTCTCCAGAGTCAGTAAGGTGTTAAAGGCAGTTTTTCTGAAGGCCTCTGGTAACTGTAGTCCTGGAAACAGGATTTTCATATGAAGAGAGAGCAGCAGGTGCTTTATGGACTCACAGCACCTTGCTTGTGTGCTACAGAACCACAGTGCAAGTACTGTACACACAAATTGCCTCCCTTTCCATAGCAGCTGCTGTCCCATAATTATACTGCTTATGTAATGAGAGACTTCATTCTGCACACAATAAAAGGCACTGTATGCCCAGCCACTGAGGCTGGAGGCATGTGATTCCCAGGTTACCATCTGAATTAAGGTAACATGAACATCAGTTCAGTCTTCAACACAACACACCAAGTCAGACTCTTCTTTGATATTAGGTGGTATTTTGTGCCAGTGCATCTGCAACCTGAAAGGAGGTTGTAGTGAGATGGAGGTTGGTTTTTCTTCCCTAATTTCAACTGATAGAATGAGAGGAAATGGCCTGAAATTGTGCCAGGGGGGTTTAGGTTGAACATTAGGAACAGTTTCTTTCTTGCAAGAGTGGTCAGACATTGGAACAGGTTGTTCAGGGATGTGGTGGAGACAACATCCCTCTAAGTGGTCAAGAAATGTGTGGACATGGCACTTGAGAACATAGTGGTGTTAGGTCACTGGGTGGGTGTGCTGGTTTGAGCTAATTGGAGGATTTGAGTGAGAAAAATAGACTATAGGCTGAGAGAGAAAACAGATGATGCTACTTCCCTCAGAGTTCTACTGAGAAAAAAAAAAAAAATTGTTTTAAGAGTTGTAGCCCAAATATAGTTAAGTCAGAGTGCTTCAGGTATCTCTGAGCTGTAGCTGTTCTCCTTGCATGGATCCTTTGTTCCCTGCCTTTTGTAGCTGATTCTTAATAATTCTACTAACTTCTTTCCTACTGCTAATGCTCCTGGCTGATCTACCTCTGCCTATCTGCTGCATCAACAGGTGGTGAGATAAGACTGGGGAAGGGGGGAAAGGTAGTAGGGGTGGTTGGAAAACCCTTCTTAGGGATTTTGATCTCTGGGAGGGGTGTGGTGTTTGTGTATTACTTTTTCACTGTATATATCTGTAAATGTCTGTTATACATTGTAAATATCTGCTTGTATATGGAGCATTGCTGTAAATATAAAGCTTCATTTATTAACTTCCAGCTGTTTCTGAGTCCTAGCTGGGGTTATATCAAAGGGTGGGGGGAGCAGGTAACTGCTAAACCACCACAGTGGGCTTGATGATCTTAGATGTTGTTTTCCAATCAAAACAACTCTGTGATTATGTAATCTTCACTTCTATGGTTATTTGTGTGTGTCACTGTGTCTTCAGTCACTGAGACCAATTCCTGAAGGCATCTGGTCCCACAGTTACCATTTGATTGAGGTAGCACAAATCTCATCAGGTGATACAGCGCTCTGTGTTGATGTGAATTCAAAGATACTAGCCACAGATATGCCAGGAAATGCTGTGGACTTGAGGAAGAACCAGACAGGCCATTTCAAATAAATGCTGCACCTGTTGCCCTGGGTTTTTGATATATGTGGACTTTGCAACAATAACTCCTCTAGATACATAAAGCAAATTAAACCATACAGATTGCAGTGCAAATGTGCTATCTTTATACCCTCTGTCTCCCTCCTCCTCTTCTCACAAAGGTGGTGATAGCCCTCCTGAAATGTCTTGAAAGACCTTTGAGAGCAAACTTAGCTGTGATCAACAATGCACAGGAAGAGTTACTTCTTGTTTTCCCAGTACAGTAAAGTATGCAGGTGTGTATTGATTGTCTACAGGTCACAGAACTGTAGAATAGGCCAGTGGCTGGCCAAACTTCAATGATCATCAGGGAAAAGCAATATTTTGATGAGGCTGTGGATAAATAAGAACTATAGGCAGTGTAGAAGAGCTACCATATCTACATCCAGTTTCTCCTTAGTTTGTGTCCTTTTAATTGTTTTCTGAATAACTTAACAGAGTGACTGTGGAAATTCGATGCAGGTACAGCTCACTCATATCTCCAGATTTAGGATCTTCAAGTGGCAGTATTGAAGGCCAGTGACAAAGTTTTCCTTTGGTTGCTGAGTCAGCCCAGAGGTTCCTCAGAGCAAGATTATATGGGTCTACTAAATGAGATTGTGAAATGAGAATACAGTAACAACATTATAGCTTTCAAATCTTGTTGATTGAAAGCCCTAACTTTATATCCAGAGGGTGAATTATATTGCTTTCACACTAGTAAGCTTTCAGGAGCTGCTCAAATATGTACCTGAAGCAGGGCCAGAATGACATCATCTCTACCTCTTCTGAAAAGCAAGGGAAGGAATACTGAAGTAGTATAAAGTCACTGTGAGAAACAATTAGGACAAGCAGGCCACGTAAGTGAAGGGTCATTATACTTCCTTCTACCCTCCACAATAGAGAGCCAGCCACAGAGCTGATGGAAAGTTAAAGCTTGTCCTTTAAAGCAACAGTCCCCATGCAAGTTAGAGACCTCTCACCTGTGAGTGCTCAGCTTGCTCTGTGATGTGCCTCCTCATCTCTTGAGCAGAGCCTGAAGCTCCTGCCTTCTATCAGAGTAATTGCAAATGAATGTTGTGAAACTTACAGCAGTTTTTGAGCAGTGGCTCTTTGCTGCTTACAGATTTCAAAGGGTACCACTAGAGGATAGGAGCTTTAACAGCATCAGCAGAAAACAGTGGGTCAGCACTTTCTGTGTGTTTAGATTCCAGCTGGTATCTGCAGAGTATCAGGAAGACTAACATGTGGTCTTTACTTTTCTTAACACTGGAACCTTAACATGTCTTTTAACAACAGATGCAGAATTTGAAATCAGGTTATTAACTGTGTGTATCCTCTGCCGATTAATTTCAGTTTTGCAGTATAATTATACAGCACTGTGTCCAGTTCTGGCCACAAAATTTATCCAAGGGCTGGAGCACCTCTGCTGTGAGGACTGGCTGAGATAGCTGGGGTTGTCCAGCCTAGAGAAAAGAAGACTCCAGGAGAAATGTACAGCTGCCTTCAATTACTCGAAGTGAGCCTACAGAAAGGCTGCAGATGGACTTTTCTTGAGGATATCCAGTGACAGGACATGGGGGAATAGTTTTAGTATGAAGGATAGTAGGTTTAGACTAGATCTTAGGAAGAAGTTCTTCAGTATGAGAGTAGTAAGACTGCAACCTCTCTAAGAGGTTGTGGATGACTCCTTCCTGAGAGCGTTGAATGAGACCTAGATGAGGCCTTGGGCAATCGAGTCTAGTTGAGAGGCATGCTGGTTTGAGGATAATTGAAATACTTTAATGAGAGAAACTAGATCATTGGCTGTGAAAAGAGAATAATAGTGATGGCTATATTACCCTTTGGTTTTGCTTAGAGATATAAAAATAAGAAACCCTGCCCATGGCAGAGGGGTTGAGTAGATGATTGCTGAGGTCTCTTCCAACCTAAGCCATTCTATGATGATTCTATGCTTTCATTCCACCCTCTGATGTTAATGTAAGACCTCTCAGACAACACCATAAAACAGAAAGACTAAACTTGAACAAGAAGCACCACCATATTCCATGTCTGTCACATCTACTGAACATGTCCCTGGCTTTATTTCTCTCTGTGGGCAGAGACCAGGCCACTCAATTCTTGCAAGAGTAACACTTGTGTGAGTTACACAAATCACAAATGTGTAAGTGATATGGTTTCTAGAAGTGTTCGAAGAATAAGGTAACACTTAAGTAAGTCACTTCTTTAAAAGATGAGCTTAAATCATAAATAAAACATAAGTGACAATTTGTCTAATACAGCATTTTGATTACAGTTATCTTGTTGGTGATGAATAATATCGACTAAGGTAGTGGGTATTTTCATGCTTTTTTTTTTTCTTAGAATCATAGAATTGTTTAAGTTGGAAAAGATCTTTAAGATAACCGAGTCCAAGCGACTCATGGTGCTTCAGATGGCTGAGCAGAGAAACAACTGATAGCTCCTTTCTAAATGTTAGATGCATGGATGAAAGTCAGGAGTTGCCTGTGGTACTTCAGGGAGCAGGAAGGGGAGAAGATCAAATTTCTTTTCAGTATTGCTTGTGCTGATTAGTATCAAAGTGAAAAAGAGAGAACCAAGCCCTAGAGTACTTACAAGGGAGAGCAATGCTTCCTCAGAAACTTGAAGGAACTTCCCTTCCTCAAAAGGAGGAAAAGAACTTGAAACAAATGCTTGAAAACTGAGGCTCCAAAATCTGTATGGAACTGATCCTGAAGATACATACCTTCTTTTTTTCCACTTGGGGCAGAAAAAACTTGTCTGTCATATCATTTACCTAGCTGGTACAAACACCATTCAGTCTTTAAACATCTAGTTGAAGATCTCTGTGTGGGTAAAAATGAGGAGATGAGCAGGAATGACAAACAGTAGGGACCATATTTTGAATTGTCCTGAACTACTAAATTAAAATTAATTATTGCAGGAATTAATTTTATTATGTGGAAAGACTGATATTTCCAGGTGAGGAGGTAACACTTAAGGTAACAACTCTTTGTGTATTAAAGAGCAGGTAGAAGAGAAGTGACTGCTCTGTCACTGTGGAGAAATATTTTCATATATGAATAACAGAGAGGAATTTTTCAAGTCAAGGCCACTGTATACCACACAAAAGCATATTTTGTCAAATGACTGTGCTTCTTTTTGAACATTCACTCATAGCTATTGCCTTTCATTACAGATTTTCTTTCTTTATAATATACTTGTTTCCACCAACATGGTTTGATGGACCAAGCTCTTAGTTTAATGTACTCAGAAAACTTCCTACTTGAAGCAGACCTTTTGATTACTGTTTACTGCAGTCTTTCTATGCTTTGATTTACATTAGCTCTTTCTGTTCCATCTCCATGCTTCCCAATATTTTTTTTTTCTCAGCTTGCCATGTTTTATTCCATGGGAAATGAAGTACATTTTTGTTGAAATTGGGCCCATTCAGGAGTTCTTAGGCTATCTTAAAATAACTTTCCAGTTGTGCCAAGTAGGAAGTTCATTCAAAGATATTCAGCTTGGGTGCATTTTGCTAGCACCTTTTCCTACCTTTTTAAATGGTTTAAATCCATTAAATGTACTCAAGGTTTAAAACTCAAAATATCTTAATATAGGCTAGAGATGTAAAAGCTTAGAGAAAATCCTCTCTAGGTTTATGAGCACAGAACAAAGTTAATTAAAGCTAACCATGAAAATGCAAGTGCTAGAAAAAGCACACACGTTCTGAAAAAAAAACCCACCAACTCAGAATCTGCTTGTAACTGTAAGCCTCCATGAATGAGGCTGGGCCAGATCTAGCTGAAAAAAAGGTGCTTTTACCTTGCACTTCACAGGGATTACTTTGTGAATACAGAAATTTTGTGCTGTTCTGCCATATCAGAACCCCTCCTTCCCTTGACTTGTTTCAGTTTTAGCCTTGCTCAGAAGGTCTTAATGCACATCCATTAGATGGTGCTGCAAATGAGAGTTCAAGGACCACTGATAGCATGTAGGAATGTACCAGAAAAGGAAGGTAGATTGAAAAAGGGAATACAAAATGCCATAGTTCTAGGCCAGTATTTAACACAGCTTCAAGCCAGCTGTAGAATGTACCCAGAGGTACTTGAGTGTGTGCGAACTGGTCCAGAAGTTGAAGTACATCAAATTCCCCCAAGTCATGCCATACATATTTTCAAGGACTGTGTCTGAGATCTGAAGAAGCAGAGGCTACCAGAGACTATCAGATTTAAATCTATTTCTGGGCACTTAGAGCCTGTATTAATATATTACTTCAAAATGCAGATTCAAACTGGGAAATTCAAGATGCTGGTTTCAGATTGCATATTTGCAGTAGAGCTGACTTGAGAAATGCTCAATCAGACTCAAGAAGCTTTAGAAAATTACTTTATCACCTCTCACCTTGTGAATTACTTCAGCTGAAGTGGGCCAAAAGCAAATAGTGGAGCTTAACATTGCTGCTTATTTTTTTGCCCTTGCCTTCACAATGAAATAGAGTGGTTCTTAAATATTCAGATCTGCCAAAGGCAGTTTGAGAAGGTACGACTCCTCTGCTCATAATTACATCTCTCAACTGAAACACAGTGACATGTAGTTTGAGTGCCTCCCTGCAAAATCAGAGTGAAAATATGAGTCACTTACAGAGACCCTCCCAGTGTTGCATCAGGCTGATTTTTATTCAGTTTAAGATGGATTAGATTATTTGCTACAGACTTGCTATCTGCCCACTTGGAAATGTCCTGGTGTTTACACGGTGATTTATTCCTGTTCCAAGAGTAGTTCAGAGAATTATTAAGGTTGGAATAGACCTCTAAGGTTAACTGCAACCTTCTACCCACACTTCCATGACCAATAGACCATGTTGTGAGTTGCCACTGAATGTACTCATTTTTTTAATACCTGCAGGGATGGTGGCTACGCCACCTCTGTGGACAGCCTATTCCAATGTCTCTCCACTCTTTCAGTGAAGAATTTTATTCCTAATAACCAACCTAAACTTCTTCTGGTGCAGCTTGAGGCCATTACCTCTTGTCTTCTTGTTACTTACTCTGGAGAAGAAGCCAGCACCAGCCTCACTCCAACCTCCTTTCAAGTACATGTAGAGAGCTGTGAGGTCTTCTCTCAACTTCCTCTTCTTCAGGCTAAACAATTGCAGCTCCTCCTCATAAAACCTGCCCTCCAAACCCTTCACCATATTCGTTGCCCTTCTCTGTACTCACTCCAGCACCTCAATGTCTTGAATGTTCTCTTCTCTTAGCCTTCTTTGAGTCCTTTATTTCTTCAGGATCACTTGTTTAAATGATTCTGGTTTAAATCTTGTAAGGCATTAAGGGGTCTGGTAAAGCACTGCTACCACTGAATTAGACCTAATAGACTATAGTGTATCATAATATACCCAAATGCAGAGATGCATAGATACTTGCTTCACAATTTGTCCTCTTGTATAAGTTACAGAGGTTGTCTTATAAATGTTAATGTGAAAATCTCAAAACTCTGCTTAGTCATGGAACAATTAGGAGTTGCTGCATCATTCAGAAAGGCCTTTTTTGTACTGCCAGTGTTTACCTGCTTACCAGGATTTTGTCTACTGCAGTGAGGAATAGGGTAAAGTTATTGTGATCAAGTTAACTGCTAATAAAAATCATGATACCTGTGCAATGTTCTGACACTTTGAGGTTGACCAGCTTGGAAATCTGATTTTTCCTCTCATTAAAATATCTTTTAATTTCAGTTTTACATGAAGCAGTGGTTTATCAATGTTTATTGCCTATCTTTAATTTCCTGTTAGTAGTGGGAAGTTATTGCTTTCGAATATTGAAGATGAGTTGTTATGAATGAGACTGTGCTTAACTTCATAGAAAATAACCAGTTTTACTTTCTCATATGTTGTTATTTTGCAGAACCTCAACAATTCAAATTCTGCTCATGTGATTTTATGAGCCACAAAAACATCTTGCAGTTAATACAGTTTCAATCAATTCTAGTCTTAAAAGGTGAAGGAGAAGAGAAAGTGATGTCCAGAGACTATGTAAAAAGACAGAAGACTTGTGCTTTAAGAAAGAGCATATAGACAATGGTGTGATGTTGAGATAGAAAAATTGGGTCGTGTGCTTGTGTATAAAATCCCTTGATATCCTTGTACACAAACTGCCTCAGAGAAGCATAGTTTAGGATGAGGAGATAGGAAAACTTCATAATTCACATGATACTACCTACAAGGAGTCGATAGAGTGACACAAAAAGAGGAAATGGTCTCAAGTTGCACCAGGGGAAATTCAAGTTGGATATTAGGAAAAATAGGTAGTAAAGTCTAAATCCAGCATTTAATAACCTATTGATGAATTTTTGATTTTGATGTAAGAGAAGATTGGTGTTTCAAATGGTTACAGTACTGAGCCCATCCTCACAAGTCTAAGTGTCGAGTTCCACATTTTGGCTATAACAACCCAGTGCAGAGCTACATGCTGACAGGGTGGCTGGAGAGTCCTGGGGGTACAGGTCAGCACCTGGCTGAACGTGGGCCAGAGGTGTGCCCAGGTGGCCAAGAAGGCCAATGGCATCCTGGCAGGACTAGGGAAGTCATTCTTCCTCTGTACTCAACACTGGTTAGGCCACACCTTGAGTACTGTGTCCAGTTCTGTGTCCCTCAGTTTAAGATAGATGTTGACATGCTTGAACATGTCTGGAGAAGCGCAACAAGGCTGGTGAGGGGGCTGGAGCACAAGCCCTATGAGGAGAGTCTGAGGAAGCTGAGGTTGTTCATCCTGAAGAGGAGGCTCAGGGAGGATATTATTGCTTTCTACAACTACCTGAAAGAATGTTGTGGCCAGGTGGGGGTTGATCTCTTCTCCCACTGACAGAATGAGAGGACACAGTTTCAAGCTGCACTAGGGAATGTTCAGGCTGGATGTTAGGAAGAAATTCTTTGCAGAAGGAGTGATTGGCCATTGGAATGGGCTGCCCAGGGAGGTGGTGAATTCCCCATCCCTGGAAGTGTTTAAAAAGGGACTGGATGTGGCTCTTGGTGCCATGATTTTTGGCACTTGGTGCCATTTATTAAGCAGTGTTGGGTGATAGGTTGGACTTGATGTTGGGCTCAGTGTTGGGACCACTTCTGTTTAACATCTTTATTGGTGACCTTGTTGAAGACATAAGGTGTGTCATCAGTAAGTTTGCAGATGACACCAAGTTGGGTGGCAGTGTTGATCTGCAGGATAGTAGGGAGGCTCTACAGAGGGATCTTAGATAGATTGGTTTGATGGGTCAATTTCAATGGCATGAGCTTCATTAAGGCCAAATGCCACATCCTGCACTTGGGCCACGCCAACCCCAAGCAACACTACAGGCTTGGGGAAGTGTGGCTGGAAAGCTGTCTGATAGAAAGAGACCTGGAGGTTGTAACAGGCAAACAACCCAATATGAACAAGCAGTGTGCCCAGGTAGCGAATAAAGCCAAAGGCACCCTGGCTTGTATTAGAAATGCTGTGTCCAACAGGGATAGGGAGGTGATTGTCCCCTTGTAATTGACTCTGGTGAGGCCACATCTTGAGTATTGTGTTCAGTTTTGGGCACCTCATTACAAGAAGGATGTGTAGGGCAGAAGAGGGCAACAAAGCTGGGGAAGGACCTGGGGAATAAATGTTATGAAGAATGACTGAAGGATATAGGGATGGCTAGTTTGAAGAAGAGGAGGCTGAGGGGAGACCTACTGTAGGCTACTTCATGTAGCCTACAGCTACATGAAGGGACGTTTTGGAGAGGCTGCTGCTGGTCTCTTCCCATAGGTAAATAGTGATAGAATAAGAGGGAATGGACTCAAGCTGCAACTGGGTAGGTTTAGACTGGACATTAGAAAACATTTATCCCCAGTAAGGGTAGTCAGGTATTGGAACGGGCTGCCCAGGGAGGTGGTGGAGTGGCCAACCCTGGATTTGTTTAAAAGTTGTTTGGATGTGGTGTTTCAGGATATGGTTTAAGGGTGAACTTTGTAGAGTAGGGATAGCGGTTGGACTTGATGATCCTGGGGGTCTTTTCCAACTGGAATATTTCTGTGGTTTATTCAGCACAGGAAAAATAAACAGACACAAAACAGGATGATGTAGCAGTGGTGGATACAATTGATGACAGATCTTGAGAGAAGACCTCTATTTCAGTTGTACAGAGGAGCAGGTATTAAGGACTATTCAGCCCTGAGCCTTTATTTTCTCTGTATTTAGAGAAAGTAAATACTCTCATATCAAATTCCTAGATCCTGGTCTGTATCCTCAAACTTCCTGGCTTTGCAACATCAGCCTGGCAAGCCAAGCCTTGGCTCAGACTTCTGTGCAGTATATGGGTATTTGATAGGTTGATCCCAGCTGTTTCTTGTACCTTTTGTTTTAGATCTTCATTGCCTTCTTTAGTATTTTGTCTGAGTCCTTACTGCAGCCAGTAAGGAATTTCAATATGTCTTGAGAAATTTTTTAAGGAATTTGCCAGATTTCTTAGCCTTGCCAGTGCTTTGTTCCTGCTTCTCAATTCGTCAAACTGACTATAATAGCAATAAAAAACCCCACGAATTGTAAAGTTTTAGATTATCTGTTGTGAACCTCTCACTGAAAAATAGCCTCTTTTTGACTGTGTGGAAGGGAATGAAAATTAGCACTTCACTAATTGGTAGAGAAAGCTTGAAATACTAAGGAGAAATTGCTGTTATGTACAGAAAAAACATGATGTAATGTTGACTTAGTTTTTTCCCCTTCCTGACTTGAATGACAGTTCCCTGATTACCAGTTTCTTTTCCCCCATACCTGCATAATCTGTCCCTACCATAGTTCTGCTACACTGCCGCTATCAATATTCTTCTCCCAGAATTATTTCCTTGAGAGATACAGTTAATTTAGAGTTGTTATCTTGACTGGCATTTAACTTGATAACTGCTCCTCCTATTCTACACAAGACAAGGCACTTGTGTGACCAAACACTGGCATGTCTTTTGTGTTGGTGGGTCCAAAGAGAGATGTCATCTCTCTTTACAAGCATTGCTTTGCTTTTGAGGTCAGCACACAGTTGGTAATGGTCTCTAGAGAATTAAATCTGAAAAACACAGTTGTAACAGAAGAACCAACAATTCCTTTTCAGTTATCTAGAAATTCTTCATAAATGTCTACAGTGGTTTGCTTTATGTCAGCCTTGTTTAATGAGGAGAACTCTAAATTGTAATGCTGTTTTAAACAAGAAACATTGCCAGCCAATATGGACCTTTCAGGTGTGGTTTGATTATAGTTTAGCTAGGCTTAAACCTACATTTGTGTTTGTCCTTGCAAGTACAGAAGTGTAAGCCTGACTCAGCACTCAGTTGCTGTCCATTGTTACAATGAAGTAGCTAATTGTGGGGTTTTCATTGTTATTTTTTTATTTCCCTGAAGTAGCTCATCATGGTCCAGGTGCTTGCTATTGCTGGTGCAAGGTAGGCAGAGGAAGTCCTAGATTTTGCATCTCATAGTTGGTCACAAAATTGCGCTGGAGTGCTAAGCTTAAGAATACTCACAATGTAGAACTATGGCTCATAGTCATACTTCTAATGTACAGTCATGGCAATGAAAATTCTCTGTCTGAAAGAGATAGTAGCAATATGGGAAAAGGATTATCTTGCAATTTGAAGGTCCAGAATAAATGCCTCAGTCTTCAGCAGCAAGTGCTCCAAACATAATGTCCAAATTACAGAGGGCAAAAGTAAGGAGGGGGAAGGAAAGATCTGCCCACTATAATTGAAGATCACATTCATGAGCACCTAAGGAATCTGAACATGCACAAGTCCATGGGACGTGATGGGATCCACCCACAGGTCCTGATAGCAGTGAGAAAAGGAGGACTAGGGAGAATGTGGGACCCCTTCAGAAGGGAAATGGAGAGCTGGCGACAGGGGACATGGATAAGGCTGAGGTGCTCAATGACTTCTTTGCCTCAGTCTTCAGCAGCAAGTGCTCCAGCCACGATGTCCAAATTCCAGAGGGCAAAAGTAAGGTCTGGGGAAGTGAAGACCTGCCCACTGTAATTGAAGATCACGTTCACAAGCACCTGAGGAACCTGAACGTGCACAAGTCCATGGGGCCTGATGAGACCAACCCATGGGTCCTGAGGGAACTGGCAGATGAAGTTGCCAAACCGTTGTCCATTGTATTTGAAAGGTCATGGCAGACTGGTGAAGTTCCTGCTGACTGGAAAAGGGCAAATATAACACCTATCTTCAAGAAGGGAAAAAAGGATGACCCTGGGAACTACAGACCAGTCAGCCTCACCTCTGTGCCTGGCAAGATCATGGAGCAGATCCTCCTCAAGGCTCTG
>VWZI01019555.1:1042-11804 GCA_013396835.1 Psilopogon haemacephalus
ATTTTGGTCTCTGGGAGGGGTGTGCTGTGTTTATTACCTTTTTTACTGTATATTTCTGTAAATATCTGTTATATCTTGTAAATATTTGCTTGTATATTTGCATTGCTGTAAATATAAAGCTTCATTTATTAACTTCCAGTGTGTTTTTCTGAGTTTTAGCCGGGGTTTTAAAAGGTGGGGGGGGCAGGTCACTGCAAACCCACTACAGTCATGTAGATCAGTCCAGCAGAAAAATAGACTGAATGTTCTATTAGATGGTGGCATCACTCTGTAGATGAGAACACACACAAATATTATGCAGATATATAATGCAGGCAGCTGTGTCCTGTGTTGCATCAAGAAAAGGATTGTTGTTGTGGTTTTACTGTCGACAGAATGAAAACTCAAACAAATTGGAGAAAATAACAGAATTATATTTTGGATAGAGAGATGCATGGAAAAATTACAGAGCAGATATAGAAGTTATAGCAACCCCCTCTCTGAGTTCCAGTATCTACAAGAGTCCTGTGCTTCTTGTCTCCTCTGCCAGGCCATCCACCACCCCTAAGGGTTCCATCTTGCAATTCCTCCACTCTAGCTTCACAATCAAAAGTGAACCTGCCACACCGCCAGTCTGTGCCCTTATCTTCCTTATCCAATCTAAACAGAGTTATTTTACAAATTTTATTCAACCTTTCACAAGACCTCCCCATCTACCCTCTCAAATAGACAACTGAGGAGGAGGAGGTTCTGGTGGTGGACGAGAGCCACTAGCAGGCCAGGAACATCCATCCCTACCTCTGTCTCACTGGCTGGAGGAGGCATTACCCTCAGAGCATCCTTGCGGCCCTCCCTGCCACTTGAGCTCGGCACTAGGGCTGCCAGTGCTGCTTTTGCCACTGCTGAAAACTCAGCAGGGATGTGCGGAGCTACACTGCCCTTTGCAGAACTGGCAGGAGTGAGCAAGAAGGGGAGCAAACCTCCTCCACTGCCCGTACTTGGCACCGCCAGTTCCTCCACTGTAAATTCAGGACTGACTCGCAGCAGGGAGAGCAGATCCCTGTTGCTGCTCTCCGTGAGTACCCTGGCAGCACACACTCCAAATGCAGGCTTGCCATTCACAGCTGCTGCCTGCCCATGCATGCTGCCTGCACTGGGGCAAAACGGGTACTGATGCATGGCAGTTTCTTTTGGAACCATCAGTTCCTCCACTGAGTGGGGAGTGGCTGTGTCCAGCAAGAGGATGGTGGCAACCTGCACCATGGCCGCCACTGCTATCATCCCGCCAACGTGGAACGCCCTGCTCCCGCCTGGCTCCATCTTTGAAATGCCGCCCAGAGCCACGGAACCAGGAGGGGCTGCTGGCATAGCTGGAGCCACCTGCATTTCCGCACCCAGAGCCACCTGCATTTCCACTGCTCGTGGAGTTGCATTGGGAAGGGGAGACATGAATGACACCCGTTCTGCTCTACCCCACCCCTCCAGCTCAGCCCGTGCAGCGCTGCCCTGAACCATGCCATGGGCCAGGTCCAGCCGCGGCTGCTTGGGGAATGGGGGACCCGGATCATTCTCAAGTACCTCAAATCTCTCAAGTTGCCGCCTGCCGCTTGCCTCTCCTTCCTCTGCCACCCAAGGCAAGAGAGGCTTATCTCTCCAAGTCTCTTTTTTCCAAGCCTCCATGGCCGCCACAGGCCACCAGCCATCGGCAAGAGGGGCAAACAATTATTCTCTGCAGATTTCCCTCTCACTCTCCTGCCACTTCAGCCCAGGGAGCAAATTCAGAAGTGCGCAGAACTTTCTCATGATCCAGACTATTGCGATCAGGATGAGCACATACGTATACACGGCAAGACATAGTTCCAGCTCTCTCACATCTGCCTGAACTTGCTTCCAGCTCTCCATCAAAATCCCAACAAAAGGCACCATTTTTTCTAAGCTTTAATTCTGTATTTTTCTCCAGTTCAAACTACTCAAACCAGTAACTTCTACCCATACAGGCTTGCCAGAAATCTGTCATGGTTTTACTGCCGACAGAATAAAAACTCTCAAACAAATTGGAGAAAGTAACAGAATTATATTTTGGATAGAGAGACGCATGGAAAAGTTACAGAGCAGATATAGAAGTTACAGCAACCCCCTTGAATTTTCTTCCCATCCCAAAACTAAATCTATAAATTCCAATGCTCCAAGTCCTTTCCCCCCCATGCCTCTGCCATTCCTAGGCCCCAAAACAGGCCTACCCACTTACATATTTACCCAATAACAGCTCCTACCCAGAAACGGCTGGAGGGGGAGGAAAAGGAGGACAAGCTGGCCTTACTGTGAGCTTATGAAGAGATAGCAGAATTATGGGATTGAATAACATTCTCCTCATAGTCCCTAGAGGAGTTTTAACCCTATAATTCCCAACCTGGGACAATTGCAAGCAGGGCAAGGGAGCTGATTGTCCCCATTTACTCTGCTCTTGTCAGAGCCCAACTGTAGTACTGTGTACAGTTCTGGAGCCCCCAGCACAAGGACATTGAACTGTTGGAGCAAGTCCAGAGGGGGGCCATGAAGATGATTGGAGGGCTGGAGCACCTTTCCTATGAGGACAGGCTATGAGAGTTGGTGCTCTTCAGCCTGGAGAAGAGAAGGCTTCATGGACACTTTGTAGTAGCTTTCCAGTATCTGAAAGGGGCCTACAGGAATGCTGGGGAGGGACTATTCACAAGGTCTTGTAATAACAGGACAAGAATGTCCTGGTAGGGCATAAATCCTGCTCAAATGAGTTCAAACTTCTGCTCTTTCCTCCTCCCACTGCAAGGTCCAGGAGTTTGAAGGTGAGGAAACAGTGTGGGTTTGAACTGAGAAAGCCCCATGCCACATGATCAAGTCACATGATCAAGTCAGGTGTTTTGATGCTATCCCTCAAAGTGTTAGGGTCGACCCCTGGGTGCAGGACTTTGAATCTATTGGGCAAAACAATGGACACTACTGCCTATTGGCCAGTTTCACCCTTCAAAATAGTGTATTTAAGGGAGGGTGACTTAGACAGTTGCTTCTCTTTCCTGCTGTCTTTCATTGGGATCAGACATCTCTTGCACCTCTTTCACAGTGGCCACATGTTTGCAGCATGAATTGCAGCAATACAGTACAGTGGCAAGGCAAACTCTCTCCTCCTCTCTCTGGGAACTCTATACCTATCGCGTCTGTATTAGGGAGAGATTAGGATTTCCCCCAGTTATTAGGCTCCCTGTTTTCTAGTTTCTGACTGTTTAAACTGTTTAATTCAGTGTTTATAAGCAGTTTTGTGCAACAACCTTGCCGGCCGAACATCCAAAGGACCTCAGGGAAATTTTCCCAAAATCTCGATTATTAAAAATAAAAAAATAATAATCACAACAAAGGAGTAATGGGTTTAAAGTGGAAGAGGGTAAATTTAAAGTAGATCTTATAAAGAAATTATTTACAGTGAGGGAGGTAAAACACTGGAACAGATTGCCCAGGGAGGTCATGGATGCTCCCTCCTTGGAGGTGTTCAAGGCTAGGTTAGATGAGGCCTTGAACAACCTGTTCCAGTGGGATGCATTCCTGCCTATGGCAGGGGGTTGGAACTAGATGATCTTTGAAGTCCCTTCCAACCTCACCAATTTTATGATTCTATTATATTTAAGCAAATATTTAAGCAAATAATTTAATGTGGCTTTCCTGGAGATGGCTGAACATCTACCTCTTGATGGAAAGTGATGAATGAATTCCTTGTTTTGCTTTGTTTGCATGTACAGCTTTTGCCTTACTGTTGTGGTAGGCAAAAATAGGCCTAATATGCATCTTGGTTTGTCCAAGCATGATTCCCCACTCCTCCTCCTCTTTCCAGAGAGGGCAGAAACACAGGAAAAAGGACAAAGAACCTGGTGCCACTGAGTTTAAGGACCAGGGCTTGCCCAGACTTGTTTTTCTTCTGTTTACATCCTGTGTTATACAAGGTATATACACTTGCTTCACACATAGGCCTATGTTTTCCCATATCTAGGTAAAGCAAGCCCCTGGCTTCACATAATATGCTAAGTTCTGGCAAAGTGCCATTCCAATTGGTTAAGGGATGTGCTTATCTCATTTGTCCATTGGCCCATTCAAGACTCTGACAATTGATAAACAAGAAAAAAAATTATAAACATATTGCCATGCTCATTTTTCTATGCTATACTTTGTGTCACCTTCCTTTGCCCTGCCAAGCCTTACCTTGTTGCCTTGGGAACCTGGAAGCCTTGCTGCTTCAAGACCAGCCTTGCTATTATACCAAGCTTTAATGCTTCAAGCTTGTCTACCTGGATACTTTGTAGTGTCTCCGTTTACCAGGGAGAAACATAAATGCCCTTCTTGCTGTAAGCAGTAAATTATTGCTGAAAGCTGCCAGAAACTGGCCAGTCTTAGTGTGGGGAACCCTTCCAGCAGGTAATGACAGCCTAGACCATGCAGAAGGGGTAAGACCAGGAGAGCCAAGTGCCCCCGAGCAAGCTGCATTACTACCACTAGCATTTACAGCTACTGAAAGTAAGCTGCTCCCAGTCTGAGCACAAGCTTGTACAGACCTCACTGCAGCCTGCATTGTGAGAGAAGGCAGGTTAGTGCCAATCTGTGTGACATCATGCTTGCCTGCACACCTGTGAATCTTTGTGCCAAGCCCAGAGCCCTGGAAGGACACTGTCTTCCTGAGAGTGGACCAAGACCTCATCAGAGGACTGTGTGAGACTCCCAGCCAGCCTACGTGTCCTGGGAAAATTCCATAAGCTTCCAACGGTTACCATACCACCCACAGCACCCCTTCAAGTGTTTTGGGTACTTAATGGCTATGGAGAGACAGGACGCTACTGGATGCAAGCAAGGTGTCCATTTATTGTGTGCAAAGCACCCTCTTATATATTCTAGAAATCAAAACTTTTACATCATGTCTAATAATAATTGGTTAGTGCGACTGTGTACGGCAAGTGATTGGTTAGCAATGCCTTATCGGGACACAACTCCTTATTTGGACAGAGCTTAAATTCCTTTTACTGGACATTGCTTAGCTCCTAGACAGTAGTTATCTCTAACATAAACCATCTGCCAAGTTTCCGCTCTTTGCATCTTTTCAGACCGTCAGCGGTTATCTATTTGCCTAACAGTACTTTTCCATTTGTTCAGTTGCATTCTGTCCCCATGGCTTTCGACCTACGAAAGTCAAAACATCTCCATGTATCAGTCTCTCAGTACTCAGAGTAAAGCCTAAAAACACATTTCCTACAGGTACTGTCTGGAATTATAATGCAGCCTCAGAAATCTGGAGATACTAATTTGTGAGTAAACAATCTATAAAGCCTCTTTGTAATTAAAGGTCTTTGCTTTGTTCTGTTTACTCTCTAGCTGTAGTTGTGTCTTCTGCTTTAGCAGCAAGGAGCCTCTCGAATGCCCCTAGAGGTCAAGTGGCATATTGCACCTTAAGAATCTCCAAAAGCTTACTGCTTGCATTTTTCTCGTTTTGCTAAATTGTTTTAAATTGTTTGCTACTGCCGTATACACTGTACACATTCTATAATAGACTTGCACAACCAAGCATAAAAGACTCTAAATATGTTCATAGCGTATTTTGGTATTAATTATAATTCATATTTTTATTAATGTTAATATTTCATAGTAATAACCACCTTAACACTTGCCAACTAAACTGTCTTTATCTCAATCCATGAGTTTTTTCACTTTAACTCTTCTGATTTTTCTCTCCATCTCACCAGGAGTGGAGAGAGTGGGCAGCACTGTTGGGCTTAGTTGCCAGATGAGACTAAAGCATAACTCAGTAGGAGAAACAGCTCTGAGTATGTAGCACCTTTAGTGTTTTTAACTAAACCTCTGGAAAGCAGACAAGAGGATAACAAGGAAGGGTTTGAATCTGAGTTATATGTGAATTATAATGAAGCTGATATAAAAATTATTAGTTTATTAAATATATAAAGAACTTTTGTCCAAACTTATTTACAATTAGCACACACACAAATTCTGTTATGCAGTTGGTAAAATTATCTTTGCAAAATGTATATATGCAGTCAGATTGTTTTTAAACAATTTTAGGAAAGGTTTTTGAAAATTTAAACTATTGAAGAGAGCCCTGCGGCATAAACTGCCACTTGAAGTTTAAATGTAAGCATAAACTTTCACAAACTTTAGAAAAGAGTGTAATTTACTCACTGTCCAGAGTCTCAATATTGACAAGCTAAATTACATGCAGATGCATAAATGAGAAAGTTATAATAACAACCTGGTGGCCTTTCCATGTGGTGATGGTGCAGGGGGAAGATTTGCTGCTTGCGTATCTCAAATTGATCACGTTGTCTGAGAAGATCCACAGACATGAGGCAAATCCTCCATGGCTCTTAGGAAGTTACCAGAGCAGTCAGCCACCTGGGTGAAGCAGGATCCAGGCTTATGGGCTTTGGTGCTGTCCGAAGAATGCGATGCACAGGGCAGACCCTGTTCGCAATAGGTCAGGAGCAGGTCCCTGATGCAACTTGTTGCAAGGCTGTTGCTAGGTTGTTACTGTGTTGGTTTGAGCTAATTGGAGAATTTGAGGGAGAAATTAGACTATTAGCTGAGAGAGAGTTAAACAACAGTGTCACTTCACCAAGTTTCACTGAGACAGAGAAAAAAAAATCGTTTTAAGAAATGTTCTCAAAACATTGAGATAGCCAGTGTGCTTGCAGAGGGGGAGGCTGGCTTGGGTCCATGCTGGCTTCAGCAGCTTTTTCCTTTGTCTCTCTGCCTTTGAACTAATTCAGAGTTAAATCACTAAAACGACTAATTTCTTCTACCACTAAATCTCTCTGATTTTCACCTTATCTGCAGCATCAAGAGGTGGTGAGATAAAGCTGGGGGAAAGGGGGGAAAGGTGGTAGGGGGATTTGGTTACCCTCTTCTGGGGATTTTGGTCTCCGAGAGGGGTGTCTGTGTTTATTACCTTTTTTACTGTATATTTCTGTAAATATCTGTTATATCTTGTAAATATTTGCTTGTATATTTGCATTGCTGTAAATATAAAGCTTCATTTATTAACTTCCACTGTGTTTTTCTGAGTTTTAGCCAGGGTTTTAAAAGGTGAGGGGGACAGGTCACTGCAAACCCACTACAGTTACCTAGATTCGTCCAGAATCAAACCGATTCAGTCTTGGCTGAGCTCAGGCAGATATCTACTTCCCAGAGCAGGGAAAGCAGTCTCAGTCCCTCGTCTCAGTTCAGAAGACAGGCACAGTCAGCATCTTCCATTTGTGGGGAAGGCAGAACAGGTAGCTAGCAAGACAAAAAGAAGCAAAGACAGCAGCAGGAAACAAACAAGTTGGCTAAGTGTTAAGCATTTTGGTGAATGTCTTTGACAAATAGCAACAGATAAAAAACACTCCTAGATACAATCCTAGCTTATTTCATCAAAAAAAGGGACATGCGCATGTCTAGCATCCATGACATCTATTTACCAAAAACAAAGCAAGGTGCAAAACAAGACCAAATATGGTGTCTCTGTGGCAGACTGAGAGGCACTATGCCTTTTATCTGCTCTCCGACTTCTTCCCCCTGGGAAGACAGGAGGGGGAGAAGTTTGGTATTTAGGTAGTTGTTTAGGATATGCAAAGACTTGTCTTGGATACATATTTTAGGTACAATTTGGACCTTCTACCATACAGCTTCACACAGTTCTACTTTGTCGTCTTTGCATGTTCTGTCTTGAATTTAAAATTTCACTGACAGGAAGCAACAGCAATCATTTAAACAGAAACAATTAAATCAGAATAGGTGACATATCCATGACATTTGCTTCGAGACTCAAATAGCTGTCTAACCTAGAGTACTGCTTAAATTATTTTTTATTATAAAAATTGGCAACAAAAATAATAAATTAAGGAAAATGTCACCATAATAGATTTATGCACTAGTAATGTAACATTGTTGTGGGGGTTGTACTTTATAATACAAACATTTTGCATACAGGTCAATTAGAGTTTTATTCTTTTTATATGTATTTGTAAAAGAGCTTCTAGTCTATAAGACTGAACTTGTCATATCATAAATTAAAATTGTGTTTAAAATATGTCAATATATCAATAGCACAAACTTGATTGTAATAACTTGTGAGCACACACAATGTCAAAAAAGATATAACTTTGCTATATTTTCTTACAAGCATAAGCAACTGAGATGAACAGTTCTGGTGTCAGTACAATGCTAGGTTCTTCACTTGGGTCACAACAATTCCATGTGATGACCAGGTTTGGAGGAGAGAGACTGGAAAGCTGCCTGGCAGAAAAGACCTGAGTGTGATGATAGACAGCCAGTTGAATACAGACCAGAATTGTGTCCAGGTAACCAAGAAGGTTAAGAGCATTATGCTCTGCATTAGAAATAGTGTGGCCAGCAGTAGTAAGGAAATGATTTTACTGTGTTTGTACTTGCACTGGTGCAGTGGTTCGGCAGTTCCCCGACCACCCCCCCCCGTACAACTTTGAAATAACACAGGCTAGAACTCAGTCAGCTGGAAGTTAAAGTAATGAAGCTTTATATTTACAGCTTTGTACAATAGACAAGCAGATATTTACAATATATAACAGATATTTAAAGATATATATAGTGAAAAGGTAATACAGAAACACCACACCCCTCCCAGAATCAGAGTCCCCAAGAGGGGGTTTTCAGTCATCATACCACCTTCTCCCACTTCCCAATCTTATCTCACTATCTGTCTTAAGTAACAGGAAAGCAAGAGTAGATCGGCCAGGGGGAGTAGCAGCATGGAAGTAGTTAGAAGTTATTCAGATCCAGCTAAGAAGGCAGAGAGATGCAGCAGCAGGAGTGACTCAGGCATTTCTGTCTTACCTATGTTTGCGTTACACCTCTTAAACGGTTTTTTTTTCTATTTCAGTAAACCTATGAGTGAAGTAGCATCATGAGTGTTTTCCTTTCTCAGGCCATAATCAAATTTTCTTATTAAAATCCTCCAATTGGTTCAAACCATCACAAGCAACCCCTGCCTACTTCACTCAGAGTTTACTGATAATTATCTATTTAATCTAAAAAAATATTTACAATAATCAATATTTACAAATTCAGTTCACACTTTTTTCTGAATGTATCTTGGATGTAAGTAATTCAAAAGCTCAGAAAAAAAGGAAACAGTTTCTCTCCTGGCAGATGAAGTTGCCAAANCCAGGGTTCTAAAAGGTGGGGGGGGCAGGTCACTGCAAACCCACTACAGTTACCTAGATTCGTCCAGAATCAAACCGATTCAGTCTTGGCTGAGCTCAGGCAGATATCTACTTCCCAGAGCAGGGAAAGCAGTCTCAGTCCCTCGTCTCAGTTCAGAAGACAGGCACAGTCAGCATCTTCCATTTGTGGGGAAGGCAGAACAGGTAGCTAGCAAGACAAAAAGAAGCAAAGACAGCAGCAGGAAACAAACAAGTTGGCTAAGTGTTAAGCATTTTGGTGAATGTCTTTGACAAATAGCAACAGATAAAAAACACTCCTAGATACAATCCTAGCTTATTTCATCAAAAAAAGGGACATGCGCATGTCTAGCATCCGTGACATCTATTTACCAAAAACAAAGCAAGGTGCAAAACAAGACCAAATATGGTGTCTCTGTGGCAGACTGAGAGGCACTATGCCTTTTATCTGCTCTCCGACTTCTTCCCCCTGGGAAGACAGGAGGGGGAGAAGTTTGGTATTTAGGTAGTTGTTTAGGATATGCAAAGACTTGTCTTGGATACATATTTTAGGTACAATTTGGACCTTCTACCATACAGCTTCACACAGTTCTACTTTGTCGTCTTTGCATGTTCTGTCTTGAATTTAAAATTTCACTGACAGGAAGCAACAGCAATCATTTAAACAGAAACAATTAAATCAGAATAGGTGACATATCCATGACATTTGCTTCGAGACTCAAATAGCTGTCTAACCTAGAGTACTGCTTAAATTATTTTTTATTATAAAAATTGGCAACAAAAATAATAAATTAAGGAAAATGTCACCATAATAGATTTATGCACTAGTAATGTAACATTGTTGTGGGGGTTGTATTTTATAATACAAACATTTTGCATACAGGTCAATTAGAGTTTTATTCTTTTTATATGTATTTGTAAAAGAGCTTCTAGTCTATAAGACTGAACTTGTCATATCATAAATTAAAATTGTGTTTAAAATATGTCAATATATCAATAGCACAAACTTGATTGTAATAACTTGTGAGCACACACAATGTCAAAAAAGATATAACTTTGCTATATTTTCTTACAAGCATAAGCAACTGAGATGAACAGTTCTGGTGTCAGTACAATGCTAGGTTCTTCATTTGGGTCACAACAATTCCATGTGATGACCAGGTTTGGAGGAGAGAGACTGGAAAGCTGCCTGGCAGAAAAGACCTGAGTGTGATGATAGACAGCCAGTTGAATACAGACCAGAATTGTGTCCAGGTAACCAAGAAGGTTAAGAGCATTATGCTCTGCATTAGAAATAGTGTGGCCAGCAGTAGTAAGGAAATGATTTTACTGTGTTTGTACTTGCACTGGTGCAGTGGTTCGGCAGTTCCCCGACCACCCCCCCCCGTACAACTTTGAAATAACACAGGCTAGAACTCAGTCAGCTGGAAGTTAAAGTAATGAAGCTTTATATTTACAGCTTTGTACAATAGACAAGCAGATATTTACAATATATAACAGATATTTAAAGATATATATAGTGAAAAGGTAATACAGAAACACCACACCCCTCCCAGAGATCA
>VWZI01019555.1:28224-43835 GCA_013396835.1 Psilopogon haemacephalus
TGTACCCCTTTCCCTTATTCCCCATATCCCAAAGCTTGTTTTCCCTTTCTCCCACCTGTTGTAAAAAATCCCTTCCTTTCTTACTTGTTGTTAAAGTTTTACCCTTTTTTACTTCCAAATCGTTTTAAGTTTTCATTTGGCTTTTGGGCTCGGGGTGGGGAGGCAGCTAGCCTCAACCCAATACACATGGAACTCCAGAGATAATTGAATCAGACAATGGCACTCATTTCAAGTACAATCTTGTCAAAATCTTGGCTAAAGAGCACAGTATTGAATGGATCTATTACATACTCTACTATGCCCCAGCTTCAGGAAAGAACAAATGCTACAACGATTTGCTAAAATCCGCCCTATATGCCATGAGGAGTAGAAGTCTGCAAACCTGGGACAAGCATTTAGCACAAGGAACCTCTCTGGTAAACTGTAGGGGTTTTGTAAATGGAGCAGGACCTGCCCAATCAGATTTGGTACAAACAGTGGATGGTTATGGAGTTCCTGTTGTACATGAAAAGAACCTGTTAGGAAAAACTTTCCTGCTACTAATACCCCTGGCCAATATACTCTTGCTTTTCTGTTACATAAGAGACATAGTAAGATACGACTGGGAAGTGGGGGAGGTGGTAGGGTGGTTGGAAAACCCCTCTTATGGACTTTGATCTCTGGGAGGGGTGTGGTGTTTCTGTATTACCTTTTTCATTGTTTGTAAATATCTGTAATATATTGTAAATATATGCTGGTATATTGCGCAAAGCTGTAAATATAAAACTTCATTTCCTTAACTTCCAGCTGTCTGAGTCTAGTCTGGGTTATTTCAAAGGTGTGTGCATGTGTGTGTGTGGGGTGGGGGTGGGGGGGGAAATGCTGAACCACCACAGCATGAAACTGCTTTCCCCACCCCCCTTGTAGAATTGAATGTGGAATGAAAAAAGGCACTCTTTTCCCACACATGTACTGACTCATGGAAAAGCCCCTGATAGAATCTGGGATTGTGATTGGCTGGATTCTTCACATCCAGTTTATATTGACAGTGGACATATTGTCTAGGATAGAGTTAAACACAGTGAGGAGAAAACACGCACAGCTGTCACACAGTTCCACAGCCTTCACATAGTTCCAAAAGTCCCACAAGTCCGTCAAGTCCATCAGGTCCGTTCAAGAGAGTTGCCTGCAGCACCCGGACCCAGCTTCTCCCTGGACTACGATATCCAGGCTTCCTGCTCACTTCCTGGTGATAACTGGTGTTATTGCCTGTCTATAATTAGGCACCTTGCAAACCCATCATTGCCTCATCTTGCCTGTCTTCCAACTGCCACTGCCAGAGGAAATGTTATTGCATATGTTTGGTGTTTTAACAGCCAGTCCCATATGGATAGTTCAGGTATTTGCCTAAATTGCCACTAGGTAACTAAGTTTAGACAACTAAATTTCCCTTAAGAAATATCAGACAACATTTTCCAGACATTAAGTGTTTTTACATCTCCTGAACAACTTCAGGAATTTAGTTAATGATCACACTTGACACAATATATAAATATGGGCTTATTTTTACTAAGTACAGCCTCAAGTAAGTTTTATGGAGAAAGACTTCCAGGTAGGTATGCCACAAAAAAAGATCTATAGAAATTCAGCTAGAGAAAGAGAGTAAGAAACCTTTCTTATTTAATCTTAATCCAATTTGATTAAATTTGAATAGAAATTGTTTTCATTTTTATTGCTTCACATGCATCTAATAACAGTTGCAGCTGTGTAGTCTACTGTGGGTTTTGTTCATTCCATCTTAACTAGAGGTGAGTGACTTTAAAGTAACTGGAGAACAGGAACTAATTTCTAATCTAGTGGTAGGGCTTATATAAAACAAACACAATAAAAAATTAATAATTACCTGTCTTGAACTCACAGAATATTCAGATAAAACCAGAGTAAGTTACAATAAAATATCTTGGGTGATGAACATCTGCCATAGTATGCACCAAAAGAGGAAGATATGTTTTCCAGTACTGATAATCAAATTGTGTATCTGCTATAAAGATATAAGGAATAGTTTGGTTCATATCTGCTATGAAGAAAGACTGAGAAGACTGGACCTCTTTAGTCTTGAGAAGGCTGATAGAAGATCTTGTCAATGTCTATAAATATCTCAGGTATGGTATGATGAAGGTCTGTTTCTGGCAGTGCCTGCTGATAGGACAAAGAACAATGGGTAAAAGCTGGAGAACGGGAGGTTCCACTCAACATGAGAAGACAGTTCTTTATGATGTAGGTGATGAAGCACTGAAGCAGACTGTTGTATTAGGTTTAAGCTAGCCACCCCTGAGCCCAAGAGCCCAACAAATGCTCAATTTGATTTGGAAGTAAAAAAGATATAAAACTTTAACAATAAATAGGAGGTAAAGGGTTTTTTTTACAGAAGGTGGGAAAAAAGGGGAACCAGAATGCAGGATATGGGGAATGAGGAAAAATTACAGTGGCTGGAAAAAGGGGGGGAAAAGGAAACAAAATACACAAAACAGAAGTACAACCCGTGGAAATGGAGTTTTGAGTCCAAACACTGGAACTGATGATTGGATGCTGAATCAAAGCTGGATGCAGGCTTTTTTTTTTTTTTTTTTGTGATGAAATGAAGTCAGAGTTCCAAGGAAAATGGTGGTATCCTTTCACTTGTTGGCTGAGGAGCACATGGTGACCAGCAGGAAAGCAGCAAGAAGCTGGCCCAGGCAGGCAGGATGAGACAGAGAAGACAAGATGTCTCCCCTTTTATAGCAAGTCCTTAGCAGGAAGTAGGAGGAGCTAAACATGACACCTGGGGAAAGGTGAGACCACCCCCGCAGGAGGAGTCAGAAGGCTCCAGGTGAGGCTTAACCCTTTACAGCTGTCCAGAGAGGCTATGGAATCTCCTTCTCTGGAGACTTTCAAAACTCATTTGGATGCATTACTGTGGCCTGTCTTCGGTGATCCCGCTTTGGCAGTGGGGTTGGACTCAATGACCTGTAGAGGCTTCTTCCAACCCCTAACTGTGGAGAGTTTTTAGATGAATGGCTAAAGGAGAGAGGACATGATTGCCTTGGGCTGGCTGAGAAACAGCATGGGCACTGTACAAGGACACAGCAGCCTTGATGGAGAAATCATACAATAACAGGATGCAGGTGCAGAAACTAACTTGTGCAAAACAGAATCTAGCTAGCCACAGGAATGTAAGATATGCTGTGAGGAGGACAAGGGTGAAAGATAACAAGGAGCCAATGATGAGGTCCACTTTTGCAATATGTATGAGCTTCATTAATGCGGCTATATAACTGTGAGCTTCTGATTAATAAAGTGAGACTTGTTGATCATCATCGGGTGAGCAGGTCTCCTGTCGCTTTTTTCCCACACCTAACAGTTTGTGATTCTGTGATTTCAAATTTCTCTTGTTGACTTAAGTGTCATACCTTCACCCTGAACAGTAAAATTTTAACAGCAGCTGTCATAGTAATCCGTTGCATATAACAGGTTCTGTCTGCCCCTCTGCTGCAGTTAGAGATTTTAGCTCTTGAGAAAAGTTTTTCAGAGAAGTCATTTAATTGTTTTATTTTTATCTCTGATGCTACTCAGTTTGCTGATCTCTTCCTGTAGCTCTTTTCATTTGGTGGCACAGCTTCTCAACAACTGCAACTTACAGCTGCTGCAAGCTGTGAGACCATCTAGCCAAACTTCAATAAGGCTCTCCCTGCAGCTTGAGATTTGTAGATTTGAATCTTCCTCCCAACAATTTGTCTGGGTCAAACTTTAGAGGTTGCACAGATAGTTGCTCTAAAAGGAACTGAGAAAGGTGCCTTGTCACCTGTGGCCTGTCACCACCATATCTGGGGACATGTATGCTACTTGATGCAGGGCTGCTGGCTTCTTCTTTGTGACTTTCTGTACAAAGGGCTACATATGTTAGCTGCCTTGGTTAGCTGCACACATGGCTTTTATGAAGAGAAAAGGAAGCATAGCAAGACTGCAACACTTACCCCAAAATGAGGTACTCTAAATGTAATTATTTTAAAAAGAAACATTTAAGCCTGGGACATAATTGAAAGTGACTAACTTAAGCATCTCTCCTAAGTTCTGAAGTAGTTTCTAGAAAGTGTTATGAAATTCCAAACAGTAGAAGCAAATCTAAACCTTCATCTCAAAGGTCATTAGTGACATGCTCAGAACAGTGTTTTTGGTGATAGTTTTTCTTTGTCCTTTCACGATTTCCTGAAGTTCTCAGCATACAAAACTTGATGCTGAGATGCAAAACTTAGCATATGATCTCTTTTTATATTTTTTAAGAAGAAAGTAAAGGAAGAGATAGTGCTTGCCAGAAATTACTGCTCTCAGTCAGAGAATGTGAGCTGCAGTTTCAATTTCACCCTCACCTGAAAGGATTGCATTCAGTTCAGGCCAAGCAATGTTTCCACTTACATTTCTTTACCAAGTGAGTTTTTAGTGAAAGATGCATATTGTCATGTTTTGAGGGGTTTCAGGTCATTTCAGAGTCCCTATGAAAACTACAGAGACCACGATCTGTCTCTGGGGACAAACTGGTTGCCCCAAAATACCGTAATTGTGTTATTCAATCCCGTAAACCTGCAAACACTTTAAAACTAAGCAGCAAGATCAATTTGCTCTCTTTTCTCCCTGACTCTCCAGCTTCTCCAGAGGGATCCCATCTGGGTAACTGGGTAGGTACCCTGTAGGCCAGCAGCCTTCAAGGCCGTGGTCTGCAGTGAATTTTGGCCTGTTTGGCACTGAAATGGGAAACAATGGGGCATGGGAGAAAATGAGCACGGGGATTTTGGTGATGGTTTTTGGTTTGGTTGGGTGGAAGGTTTTTTTGAGAATTTTCATGTATCCTGTATCTGTACTAGGTGTTAAGGATTCATATATGCCATATATTTTCTTGCACATGTTTGAATACAACGTCTCTGTACTTTCATCCCAAATTCATCAAGAATGTTAATATTTTACTAATATTTAAGAGTAAAGTAAGATTATCTTACTTTAAGAGTAAAGTAAGATAATCTTAGTCTATTGCGCTCTCACACAAAAAAATTCAACACATAAACTCTCCTTCTACTAGATAACTTAAGGAACGTCCTATAAAGATTATGAAAAAAAGAAAACTGAATAAATTTTCTTTTTTGGATTTGTATTGATAAAATTTAATAGAAAGTTGAAACAGATACTTCAAACTAACATATTACACCATACATAATAATATTTTTAATCTGTTGGTTTACTCTCTTCTTTGGATGCCATAGGTGTAATTTTCTTGTGGTTTTTACCAAAAGATGGGTGCTCCACATAATTTTCCTGGAAAAAAATTCTCACAGCTAGTATATTACAAATATTGTTTATATAAAAAATTATGTTAGGAAAATATACATCAAGATATATGCAAACAGTTATGTGGAATTCTCAAAACTGTTTTTTATTTATCTTGTGATAATTTTAATTGTGTTTTTATAGATGGATGGATGCTGAGTGAACTTTTGGCATCTCAAAGATTCTGAAATATTTCTGCAGTGTTTAGTTCTAATGGCAAATTATTTTTTTGTACTAACACCTTTCTTATTTCAAATTGTAGGTTACAAAGTTGGAACTTTGTATTTCACACATAATGGACAGATAAATTGATTTTTAAACAAGACGGTGAATTCTCTAGATGCAATTTGTGGAACAGCCATGAAGGTTCTGTAAGTTCTTTCTAACTTCCATTGAAGCCGCTACCTTCTTGAAGATGATTACTCTGTGGTACTGTGGTACAGTAGCTTAAATTCTTTTGTTACAAGAGCCCACACTTTAAGCCATCTAGTTGCTATTCAACAACCTATAGAAATCATTCATCGATTATTCTTTTCTCTTGCCCTCAATTTCCCTTTTACATCCTTCTTCTATATTAATGGAAAGCAATTGAATGAACAAAATGTATTTCCAGTACCCAAAGTGGATAATTAGGGATCTAAAAATCTTCTTTTCCTGCTTACTGGAGTTGGAAAGAAGAACTAAATTACAAAATCAAGTTCTTCTAATGAGCACTGGGCAGTTACCTCAGAAATGGATGGCAAAACACATAATGGATGATTCATTAGTTTATCAGGGTGGGACTTGCCTTTTTTATTTAAAGCATGTACCTTAAACAGAAAGGTTATGTGATTAAAGTTGTCATTAAGAAAGTGAATGATCTACACTTAAGTTGTTCATTCAAAACAACTGGAATGGTCCACAAGTACCTAGGTATCAACCTCAAGAAGAAAATGCTCTTATATTGGCTTTCACAGTATTATCATGAGAGAAAATAAGGAAGCAAGAAAAAAGCTTAATCCTACCTCCTAGTATTCCCTAGTAGGGAATACATTCATCTAATGCAAATTATAGTTGAATAAGCAGAAATTAAATCTGTCCAAGGACTGAAATATAAGATTCTTCTTTTCCATAAAAGTACAGTGTTCATCAGTTTGCTCATTTTCTGGCGCTTCCTAAGGATAAGTTGTGGTGGGTTTGAGCTTCTTGAAGTAAGATAATACCAGGCCCAAAAAGACCAAGGTTTCTACTGCATCTTTTCATTTTGATAAAGTATTTTGTCCACAGGTTACAGAATCGAAACCAGAAGTAGTTATAGTCACTTAAAATGAGTGAGAGAAGTAGGTAACCTCTGGAACTGTGTATTATAAACCAAAATATGAGAAATATGTGTTTAATCTCACTGTAATAAGATTATACCTGGTAGGAACATCATGAACAATGGGGAAATTTCTTTCAAAATGGTTTCTTATTAATACATCTCACTCAACAGATTTGGAATTTGGGGATTTTTTGTGTGTGTGTGTGTGTGTGAATCTCTTATTTTAATTTATTATTATATTTAAAATATTTAATTATCTGTCACAAAATAACCCAATTAGTTATATATTTAAGTGAATAAGTTTCCTTTAGAAAACTTTTAATAAGGAAGGCTATAGAAAAATTGTGATGGAGGTTTATTAGAGGCTGAATGAAAAGCAAACAGAAAATAAGTAATTAGAGGAAAAGCAGTCTTTATTTAGTAATGTCTTTCTTGCTTCCTGAGTGGAAAGGCTGGATGCTCTTCCCTTGAGAACAGACTTAGTGTGCAAGCATACCTTTCTGGAGCACTACGCATCAAGACAAATGTCTCTAAGACTTCATTGTCACCAACTGGCAAATCTTTCCTCTGAAATCTTTTCTGATGGTCTTTACTGTGGGGATGCTGGTTGCGTTATCTTCAGTACAGGAACTGCAATTTGTTTTGTTTTGCTTGTGTGCATTACAGGTTAGACTCTAGCACAGTCAACTGAACTGACCTTAGGAACCACAGTCATTAGAAATGTGTCAGAAAAGTACTCTTTAGTCAGGAAGAAAATTTCAATCCCATATGGCATTTACTTGTTTGAGACTTGAAAGCTTCACCCTCTGTGTGTGTGTCATTGCCGTGGGACACTCCAAATCCCTCCTTCCTGCCTCCATCTCCAAAGGTTTGAATGGCAGAAGAAGAAGGCATGGAAAATCTGCTTCCTTCAGCTCTTGCAGTCTTGAAAGTGGAACAGCAAAGGGGCCCTTTCCACATGCATACTGACTTGTGAGGAAACAAGCCCACACTGGACTCAACTAGTGATTTTCTGGATTCTTCGTGCCAAATATATATGGCTAGTGGACACATTGTCTAGGAAAAAGCATAGATAGAGTGAGGAAAAAAGCACAGACTTCCCACCTTTACAGAGTTCCCACTTTGAGAGTTCCTCTTTTGGAGAGTTTCCACTTTTGGAGAGCTCCCAATTTTGCACAGCTCCTATTTTTGCACCATCCTGTGCAGTACTGTTTTTGTATAGCTCATGCTGCTTTCCCATAATTCTGCAAGCTCAGCAAGTCCTTAGGTTCAATTGGGAGCTGCCAGCGGCATCCAGACCCAGCTTTTTTTTGGACCACACCACAGCCTGACTTCCTCCTCGCTACCTGAGCTGGGCAGCATGCCAGCAGTTTGGTTTTCCCCAGTGCTGCCTAGGCAGTGCTGCTCCACAAATCTGCCTTGTGGAAGCTGTGTCTGAGACAATTCTGACTTTGGTGGTTTCTTCCACTCACTTTGGACTCCACATGATTGGATGTTGATTGCAGTTTCAGAGGCTGACAAGCAGAGAAATTCACCTAGGATCACCACCATTTCCTACCCCACCTCCATGAGTAACATCTGCTGTTCCTTTAAATTCTGTTCTTAGCCTGATTTATGAGTGGAGTAAAGCTGTATTGCAGCTTAGCCTTTTCCATTTTCTGACTTTCCTGAATCACTAAACTTGCCCATAAACATCCTTGTGAAAATTTTCCAACTGAATTAAAGTCTGTAAATAAACCTTAACTAGTTCTCTATATAGTTTGGGGGCAGGATTTTCAGGAAAAAAATAGTAAATCTATTTTTATAATTCCTGCCCCAGCCAATTAATACCCAACCAAATCAGTCATGAGAACATTTTCTATTGTGTAAAGTCTTGCATTATTTAATTTTTGGTGTTCCCCAGAGTTGGGACTGGGCATAGTCCTATTCAACATTTTCATCAATGAACTAGATGAAGGGACACAATGTCTCCTCAACAATTTCGCTGATGGTACAAAACTGAGAGTAGGGGCTAACACACCAGAAGCTATTCTGTCATTCAACAAGACCTGGACAGGTTGCAGTGTTGGGTGGAGAATAATCTTATGAAGTTCAACAAGGGCAAATATAGAGTCCCGCACTTGGGAATTGTCATGGTCCTTGCAGAAGACTTGTGATGACTTGTTACTGTTATCTCAAAGTGGAAAAACTCAGGTGACCATGCCAGCAGAATCACTTCAATAAAACGTTATTGTTTGTCTATATGATGGAACATAATAGGTGGGGAAAAGTGAGAGATAAAAGGGTAAAGGTAGAAAAAAAAAATGAAGAGAGAAAAGAGAAAGAGGTTTATAGCTACTGTCAGTGTGAGGGTCCAAAGATCTCTCTCTGATTCTGGATCCAGTCCTACTGGTCCCTTTGATCCTTTCTTGATCCTGATGGAGAAAGCTCTCCTTCAAGTCTCACTGCAAGGAAGAAATCATTTACAGTGAATTTCACACGTGCTGAAGTCTGAACTCCAGGAAACTCCTACCCTTGTGCCCTCCACAAGTAAGGCTCCCACTCATTCCCAAGGAGGAGTGACCAAGGTGTGGTCTGAGCCCAAGGAGGCATGCCAAAGACATGGTCTTCCTTAAAGGCAGGTAGTTTTAGTCCAGGAGTTGTGTTATAAAAACATTATAATGAGCAAAGTTCATCTAAGGTTCATGGTTCCCTTCGCAATACTAAGGCATCAATCCATTTTGGCAGCAGTTATGAGTTTTTGTTCTGAATCCAAGACAGTGGAATCATCCATCATACTTGAACAGCGTGAATGGTTGGTACCAGGTAGAGACCTTTCCACAGGACCTGTACCTGAATATCCATGCAGACCACATTCCATTGTACAGGCTCGGTAACTTAATCAGAAACTTATTATGACGCAGGCTGCTGCAAACTCATGCTAAGATGTTAGCCTGAAATTAGTCCAAGTTTCAGAGTACAGGATGAGACAGATGATACTTTTCAAACTGGTCTTTACAGGAATTAACAAGCCTGTATGTCAGTATAGATTAGGGGTTGACCTGCTGGAAATCAGCTCCAAGGAGAAGGGTCTGAGAGTTCTGGTGAAAATATGATATGAAATATTAATAAGCAGAAATATAAATTAAAATATATTTGTTATCTATTAATTAAAAAAAAAAATTCTCCTTAACTTATTTACAATATGTGTAGCTCCAGGTATTTGGTAGTGCTTGCTTATTTACAGAAAAGAGTATCTACATTTATAAACAGTTTAAATTAGAACCAGAAATTCCAAACAGCAATTTTAAACTAGGAAACAGATTGCAGCTTTATGCTGACTGGTCCACAAAGGGCATTCTATATAAACACTTAACTAGGGCAACGGGCGTAAACCTTAGAAAAGCCTTTATAGAAAATATTCCGATAACTCAGAGACTCAGTGTCCCAGAGCTGGAATATTGTATTGGTTTGAGCTAATTGGAGGATTTGAGTGAGAAATTACACTATTGGCTGGGAGAGTTGAACATAGTATGTCACTTCACCGAGTTTTACTGAGAAAGAAAAAAAAAGAGATGTTGTTAAGAACTGTTCTGAAAACAACCAGATTAGGAGAGGGCTTCTGTCTGTTCAGCGCTGTGGCTGCTTCTCCTTTGTCTCTCTGTCTTTTAGCTAATTCAGAGTAAAACTACTAACTCCTTTTTACTAAGCCCCCTGGCCAATCTACTTCAGCTTATCTGCAGCATCAACTGGTGGTGAGATAAGACTGGGGAAGGGGGCAAGGTGGTAGAGGGGGTTTGGTTGCCCTCTCTTGGGGATTTTGGTGTCTGTATTACAGATATATACAGTGAAAAGGTAATACAGACACCAAACTCCTCCTGGAGACCAAAAATCCCCAAGAGAAGGTAATCAAACACCACCCCCACACACCTTTCCGCCCTTCCCCAGTCTTATCTCACCACCAGTTGATGCTGCAGATAAGCTGAAGATCAGCCAGAGAGATTAGTGGTAGGAAGGAGTTAGTAATTGTACTCTGAATTAGCTACAAAGACAAAGGAGATCATGCAAGAAGAAGCAGCCGCCGCCATCACAGACGGAATCAAACTGCTAATCTGGTTGTTTTGAGAACAGTTCTTGAAACAATTTTTTTTTCTTTCTCAGTAAAACTCAGTGAAGTGACACACTGTATTTATTTCTCTCTCTGCCAATAGTCTAATTTCTCACTCAAATCCTCCAATTAGTTCAAACCAACACACACTCAAAAATCTTCTGTAAAGTATTTATGTTATGTGAGCCCTACTTCATCAGATTTAGCCAAAACAGGGCTGCTTTGTCTTCATAAGGCTCTCCCTCAGCTCTTTGCAAGGCCAGCTTCTCAGACCTTAATTCAACATAAACACCTGCTGATTGTAAATGACCTTGTGCTAAATCAGCTTGCCTCCCTGTCTCATGGCAAGCTAGGCAGTTGTCTCACAATGTCTAAACAGACTATTTTGTGGTTAGGTGATTAAGACACAAGTAAATTAACATATCTGTAAAATAAATTTTAAGCTTAATATTTTTAAAATTGTTTATCAAAAGTGTAAGCAAAGCAGAGCACATAACTTGCCCCTTTCTCTAAATCACTTAAATTTTGCCTCTGAGAGTTGCTGCTCTGTGTAGTCCAATAGTTCTTATAGCCCTGTGCTGTACATAAGATATCAGAGCACAGTATAAAAAAAATCCCCAAATAATACAAAATAACAAACCTATATATACAGTATATCAAATACACAATAACTGAGAAATACATCCATGAAAAAAATGCATTTTCACAATTTTTGTTTATTTTTCATAGATACTTTTGGAATTGTAGGATGACTTACGTTAGAGACCTCTGAAAATCATCTAGTTCAAACCTCTTTTAAAAAGCTGAGTCCTTAACAGAGATTCTTTATGTCCACAAGACAAATTTTTTTTTCAGTGCTACACAATCCTTGTGATATTTTTAAAATACTTATTATCTCATGGGAATTTTCAATGTTCTACTTTGTGTCTGCTGACACCCTACCATTCTGCATTGTGCCAGTGTGAGACTAATTGGAATATTCTAATGAGAGAAATTAGATCATTGGTTGTAAAAGAATAATAATGATAAAGTCTATATCATTCATTGGTTTGATAAAAGGGATTAAAAGCCAAAATGTAAACAATTTGTCCCTCTTTTGCCTTCTTTGCTCCTAATCATTGGATCTGTTCACTGCTCTCCAATCTCTCCACTAGCCTTGGCTGACAAGTAAGCTTTGCTGTCTGGGAGAGAGAAGGTGGTTTTGAGTGCCTTCTGGGCTTCTTTTTTTATCTGGGATGGAGATTGGATTTCTATATTATTTCTAATTTGTATATAGTTGTAAATACTTGTAAATATATTGTGTATATATGCTAGTAAATTTTGCTTTGCTGTAAATACAGCTTTAATTTGCTTTCAAAACGTCTGAGTTGGTCTGGTAAATTACAACAGTGCAGGGGGAGTTTTTCAACCCACCACATGTGTGTCTAAAAAGACTGTCTCCGTCTTCTCTGTATCCTCCAGTCAGGTAGTTGTAGACAGTAAAATCTACATTATGCTGAGTCTTCTTCAGGCTGAACTGAGTTCTCTTAGACTCTACTCCTGTGTCCTGTGTACCTGACAAAAATCATCTTATTCACCTTCCCTAGATTCACTCTAATATGTCAATGTCTTTTGTACTGAGAAACATTTGGACATCTTTACAGCCAGAATACACTGCTGGTTCCTGTTAGTTTTGCTGTCCACAAGGACTGACAGATTCTTTCCTGCAGAGCTGTTTCCCGTAGAGTTACCTGCTGCCTACAACATAGCGTGAAGTTGTTCTTCTCGTGCAAGAACTTCTGTTTGCTGAACTTCATGTGTCTCCGGTCATCCAATTTCTGTGATCTGTTGATGTCCCTCTGAATTGCAGCACCTCCTTCCAGTTTATTGAACGGTTCTCACAATTTGATATTGTCCATCTAGCTGCTGAGTTCTTACTCAAACCATCATGTACAATTTTATTGAAGACATTAAGCAATACTGAGAGAACCCACTAGTAATTTGTCATCACTAAAATTTTCACCACTGACCACAGCTCTTTGAAATCATCACTCCAGCCAATTTTTTAGACACTTTATCACCCAGTTACTTCCTGTTTCACCGATCTGTTAAGATGAATCTTGAAAACTGCAAATTTTGTAAAAAGCTTGGTAAATTTAGAGTAAACAAAATCCACTGTCCTCCCCTTACACAGAGTTAGTAACTTTATCACAGGAAACAATTAAGTCAGTCAGGTTTGATTTACCTTTGGCTGCTCCTAATCACCTTTGTGACCTTCATGCGTTTCAAAATATCTTCCAGGATGAATTGCTCTATAACCTTTCCAGCAACTGAGCTGACTGGCTGTAGATACTTGAATCATCCTTCCTCATCTTGTATATGACAGTGATACTTGACTTTTTTTTCCTGAGCAGCAGAAAAATGCTTTGATTGTCATGATCTGGCAAACATGATAGATAGTATCCTTGAAATGACAATGGACAGCTCTTTCCCTGTATCTGTGCATTCAATCAGGTTCCAAGGTTCCCCAAGCTTCTCCATGTTAGCAGGCTGGGTGATCTCTAATTCTTTTCATATGTACTGTGGGTACTGTTCACTTCCACAGATTCTGGCAGGCAGACCTGACTGGCCAGATTGTAAGTGCCAAAAAAAGATACATCAATTACCTCAGCCATATTACTTACCAGTATCCTTTTGCCTCACTATGCAGTGAGCCCACAAATACACACCATCAATAAAAAGCTAGCTATCTCTTCTTGGAAGTCTAGAGGGAGAATAATAAACATTCTGAGAGAGGATATTGCAAACCAAGTATATGTCCTGAGACAAGGTTCGTGACACTGTCTGTACGAAAAGCGAATTGACTTGAATATCCATTTATTGATTTTTCCCCTTTATTAAATTTTATCATTAAAATACAAAATGCCCTCATTGCCCTGATCAAGTACAGATTATTAGAAGTTTGTTTGCAGCATTCTACAAACTGTTCTAGAGAAGGTAAGTGCTTCTAACTTAGACTGTTATTTTTCTTAAATAAATTAACCTTCATAGCCACTGGATAGGGGTAGTAGGCAAACAATTACTTGAAAAGACTTTTAATTTTGGATTCTGGGATGTCTGACTTCAATTGAATATTTTCTTCCATAGATATTTGAAGCAAATTAAAAACTAGCAACTCAGTCTACCTGAAAATTAGGATAATGTTTTAAAGATAATCATGAGCATCTGTTAGACAAAAAGAATGTCTTTAAAACTCCTTTTTCAGTAGAGGAAAATAAGTAAAATAATATCTTTTATTAAAAAAAAAAACAAAACCCAAACCCAAAAAAACTCTCAAAACAACAACAAAACAAATAAAAAAATAAACAACAACAGCAAAACCCCAAATAGCTGAAAGTAAAATGCAAGTAAAATCAACATAGAAAAGTGCTTGACGTTTTTAGCAAATACATAGAAATCTGGAGTTTGAGGAAATAAAAATTTGAGACTATATAATCCTTTCTCATTGTCTTTTTTTCAAATTACTTTTCTCTTTCGTATAAATAATAAAGCTGGAGAAGGTGCAAACTAGAACATATAAGGGAAATAATGTTTTTTCCTACAACTAGTTAGTTCTTGTGCTGCTGGAATTTAATGGTGAGTTTTAGCAAGACAGTAGAACAAAAAATAACAATAAAGATGAGAAGTAGATTTTCAAGGTTTATGTAAAATTTTTCAATTTAATAATTGAGCATGGGTTCACTGTTAATGTTCTTAAGCATGAAATAGTTTTGGCAAGACTAGTGCTTCAGCCTTAAGTTCCTTTCTATACATTTTATCTGTGCAGACATTCATATACTGGTAAGGTGGTATTGCTTGGATGTACTTAACTAAGGTCAAACAAGAGAACTAGCTGAGGGAAAATGATAAAACCATAGAATGCAGTGTGGATATTCAAGGGCACAGTGCATTATCTTGCTCCTAGTCTCCTTTATTTTGCTACAGACTTCATTTTGTAAGATCATTGTATAGGTTTGTCTGACCTAGAGTAAATTCTCCTCAAACATCCTTCTAGTGCTATGTTTTGTAGTACCATAACACTATCAGTGTTTTGGCTACTGCTGAACAAATATGTAGACTGTGTTTTTTTCTAACATTTCCCCACCCTGAGTACCCAAAGGGTGAGCGAGATCCTTGGAGGGAACACAGCTAAGCCAGCTGACCCAAAGTGGTCAAACAGGTATTCCATGCCATATGACTTGAGCTCAGATATAAAAATTAAGTGAAAGAAGAAAGTGTGGGAAAATTTGTCCATGGCATTTAATTGATTGTGGGTAATTAATGAGGCAGGAATTATAAAATATGTAATTGTTTGGTTTTTTTCCAAAATACCTGCCCACAATCTATGTACGAACTAGTTTAAATAGGATGCTTTTCATGCAATTTAGAGAAATCAGAAGATTGGAAAAGGTTTGGGCATAAAACAGCTTTGCCATACTTACAAATGAAAGGCAGCACAGAGCCTTAGAGAATACCTGTGCTGCTCACGGCAATGCAGTAGGAATTTTGAGGTGGTCCCTTGGCTCCTTTGTGGCAGTGTCTGGAGTTGCGAATTATGATGCAGCAGTGGATCAATGTGGTAGAGAGTCCAATGGGAGTAAACCCACCAAAGTCCAAAATGACTGTAGATACGGCTTTCACAAAGCCAAGATTGTGGAGCAATACAGGGAAAAGCTGGGGTGCTCCATGGTGTTCCCACAAACAGCGGCAGTTTACTGCAGAGGTAGGTCCCTGCAGCAGGAAGACAAGACATGACAGTGCAAAAGCAGGAACCATGTGTTTTCTCATTACTGTTCTTTCAGATACTCCTCAAAATCCAACTCAAGGTCCAACTAGGCAATGTGTCCAGCTGCCATATATATATACTGGGGC
>VWZI01019555.1:43853-54217 GCA_013396835.1 Psilopogon haemacephalus
GGAAAACTGTTTTGCACCCCATTCAAACCTGCAGTGGGGCAGGGACTTGGGTGTGCCTTGCCACAGGCATTTGTCCTCCAGAGGAACCACTACTCATAGAAAGCTCTGCTTCTCAATACCATACCATCATCTACAGATGGGAAGTAGATAGTAACACCTTTCTTTACTTTTGCTTGAGCATGCAATCTATTGCTTGTGTTTATTGTCACTATCAAATTGCTTCTATCTCTTAACTGGCTTTTGTTATATTTTCCCCTCTGCCCCATTCATCTAAGAAGAGGAGTGACAGAGCAATTTTGGTGGACATTAGCCCCCACTGAGAGCCAAACCACCACAATAATTTATATGAAAATCTGTCTACTATTGCACATTTTATTACAGTCCTATACCACCATCATCATTCAAACTGAATACCGCAATACTACAAAATGTTTCAGTGACCAGAAATTCTGGAAAACAAGAGCCCAATGCCTAGAGCTATTATTTAACCTTCCCTAAATATCAGTGAAACCAAGTGAAACCAAAACAACTATTTTTTTTTTTTTCTCCTGGGGAAGAAATTAGTAAGAACTGATGGGACAAGATTTAGCTGAGAAATTAACTTTACAATTCACAGGATCACAGGATGTCAGGGGTTGGAAGGGACCCAAAGATATCATTGAGCCCAATACCCCCCACCAGAGCAGGAACATACAATCTAGCTCAGATCACACAGGAACGCATCCAGACAGGCATTGAAAGTCTCCAGAAAAGGAGACTCCACAGCTTGTCTGGGGAGCCTGTTCCAGTGCCTTGTGATGCTTACAATAAAGAAGTTCCCCCTTGTGTTGAGGTGGAACCTCTTTTGCTGCAACTTACACTCATTGCTCCTTGTCCTATCACAGGAAGCAAGTGAGAAGAGCCTGTTTCCTCTACCCTAACGAGCCCTCACATATTGATAAATATTTATTAATTCCCCTCTCAGTCTGTGGATATTCTGGAGCACATCCAGAAAAGGGCCACGAGGATGATCAGAGGGCTGGGGCACCTCTGCTCTGAGGACAGGCTGAGAGAATTGGGGCTCTTCAGCCTGGAGAAGAGAAGGCTTTGAGACTTTATAGTAGCCTTCCAGTATCTGGAAAATATAGTCTGTTTTTAGACTATTGGGTATGTAGTGGGTTTGCAGTGACCTGCCCCCCCACCTTTTAGAACCCCGGCTAAAACTCAGAAAAACACACTGGAAGTTAATAAATGAAGCTTATATTTACAGCAATGCAAATATACAAGCAAATATTTACAAGATATAACAGATATTTACAGAAATATACAGTAAAAAAAAAAAGAAATACAGACACCACACCCCTCCTGGAGACCAAAATCCCCAAGAGAGGGAAACCAAACCCCCCCTACCACCTTTCCCCTTCCCCCCAGCTTTATCTCACCACTTGATGATGCTGCAGATAAGCTGAAGATCGGTCAGAAAGATTAGTGGCAGGAAGGAATGAATGGTTTTAGTAATTTTACTCTGAATTAGTTCAAAGGCAGAGAGACAAAGGAAAGAAGCTGGTGAAGCCTGCCCGGGACCCAGAGCCGACTGAACTGCGCAAGCACACTGGCTTATCTGGATGTTTTGGGAACATTCTAAAACAACCTTCTTTCTTCTCTCTCATTCAAAACTGGGTGAAGGGACAGAGTGTTTAATTTCTCACTCTCAGGCAGCAGTCTAATTTTTCACACAAATTCTCCAATTAGCTCAAACCAACACAGGGTAGTAACAGGACTCGGGGCAATGGAGCAAAACCAAAGGTGAGGAGATTCAGATTGATGTGAGGAGGAAGTTCTTCACCATCAGAGCCGTGAGGCTGTGGAACGGGTTTCCCAGGGAGGTGACTGGGGCCACATCCCTGGAGGTGTTTAAGGCCAGGCTGGATGAGGCTGTGGGCAGACTGATCTAGGGTAGGGTGTCCATGTCCATGGCAGGGGTGGTTGGAACTAGATGATCCTTATGGTCCCTTCCAACCCTGACTGATTCTATGATTCTTCTCCAGACTAAAAAGCCCCAGGTCCCTTAGCCTCTCCTCATAAGGCATGTGCTCCAGTGCCCTAATCATCCTCATAGCCCTCTGATGGACCCTCTCCAGCAGATCCTTGTCCCTCCTAAACTGGGGAGCCCAAAACTGAATGCAGTATTCAAGATGAGGTGTCACCAGGACAGAGTAGAGGGGGAGGAGAATTTCCCTTGATCTGTTGGATACACTCTTGTTTATACTCTCCAGGATCCCGTTGATCTTCTTGGCCACAAGTAAGAAAGGTCTTGTAGTAGTTTAATACTTACTGGAAAATTCCAAAGTGAGAAATCAGGACTTTCCCAAAAGCTCAGAGCAAAATGTAAATAAATAGAAGATTGCTTGTGAAAAGAATAATAATGATATAGTCTATATCATTCATTAGTTTGATAATTGGGATAAGAAGCCAGTGTATAAACAATTCCTTTTTCTTTCTGTCCTTGGCCTCAGTCTACTTGCAATTCTCTGCTTTGTACTGCTTCCCTTACCTCCATCCTAGCCTTGCTGGTACAAAACAACTGGGAGGTAATGGGAGAAGGGAGGGAGAGGACGGACAGAGTAGGTCTGGTTGCTGGAAGCCCTTCTGGGTTCATCCAGGGGAGCTATGGAACAATTCAGGGGGATGCCTTTGAGGGTCATTGTGTGATTTCTAAATTGCAAATAATTGTAAATATTTGTAAGTATATTCTTGTACATACATATTATATTACATGCTTGTAAATTTTAGCTTGTAAATACACAGCTTCAGATCTGAGATGATCTGTTAATTTTATTTGGGAGTAATTTTCAACCCACCACAGGTCTGTAGGATAAAACCCTATATATCAATTTTAGATTTGGTCTAGTTACTCTGGCAACTGAGATAATGTTTTGTTCCATGGTGAAGCACTGGAAAAATATATACAAGTAGGACTTCCCTGAAGATAATTAACAGAAACAACTTTGTAGCTTCTTTCATTTCCCCAACAAATAGTACAGACTATATAAGGATTACTCAATCACTGAACTTTCCTGCTTGAGCTTCTAAACTAGGATTTATTAAAAATCAAGAGTAATACAAAGATTTGTTGCATTTCAGTTATTTACTATATTTGAAGTACCTACTTACTTCCTTGATAAAACACTTTGACTTTTAAAAATCACTGTACATATTACTTAAATGTTAAGAAAACATGAAACATCTTCAATTTATCAGCAGTCTGTTAACTGGGCCTTCTGCACTTTTAGTGTTCATTGCAGTTCTGTCCTATATCAGATCCATGTATTTTAGTTGGCCATAACTTCTTCATTTATGAGTCATGGAGCTTATTTTAAAAAACTCATTTAAATTTCATTAAACAGTTCAATGTAATACTTTTTATCTTTTATAAGTCTTGTAGTTCAATTATTCATGCTTAATCAGTTCTTATACATCAGCACAGAATTATCATTGATAAAATGCAAGAAAATAGATTTATTGAGAAAATATAACTGGAAATAAAATAACCATAAAAATTTAAGTCATTATCACCAGAGCTTTATCAATATGTTTCATTATTCCTTTTCAAGTTCTCTGTTTAGGATCCAGTCTGCCCAACTTAATTGCTTAAGATGCACTTGATTTTATCTTCCCAGTGAAGGAACTAAGAAAATGCTTAATTTAAGTGGACAGAGTGCTGCGTGTCCTGGTTTGAACTAATTGGAGGATTTTAATGAGAAATTAGGTTATAGGCTGAGAAAGGAAAGCCTTTGTGACATCTACTCCACTCATAGGTTTACAGAAATTGCATAAGAATTAGAACCATATCATAGATAAGGCAGAGGTGTTTGAGCTGTTGGGGCTGTTGCATCTCTCTCTGTCCCTGCATTCCAGCTGGCTCTGGGTAACTCCACAAACCAGTTTCCTACTCCTTAAACCCCTTGGCCAATCTTCCTTGCTTACCTGGCACATGAGACAGAAAGTGGGATAAGATTGGGTAGTGGGGTGAAGGTGCTAGGGTGGTTTGGAACCCCTCTTGGGGATTCTGATCTCTGGTAGAGGTATTGTGTTTCTGTACTACATTTTCATTGTATATAACTGTAATATCTGTAAAATATTGTAAATATCTGCTTGTATATTGTGCAAAGCTGTAATATAAAGCTTCATTTATTAACTTCCAGCGGACTGAGTCCTAGCCTTGGTTATTTCAAAGTTGGGGGGTGGTGGGGGGGAGAGATAACTGCTGAACCACCACACATGTTACATGTCAGACGATGTTTACAGTGTTTTGCTTGACACTATTGCTGACCACTACTTCTAAAATGGCAATTATTAAAATTGATGGAAAAAAGAAAGACATTTTTACTTGCTATTTTCCCACCGTTGCACACCTGTATAGGAAATAATGAAAAGAGTGTCATAGAAGTATATAGATATCCAAACTATGAGACAGAATTAAATGGCAAATCTTGACCTATGGCACATCTACAAAATAGCAATATGAAGAATAACATGCTGCACAGATAATGAGGTAGGAGTAATGTATACACAGAGGTCTGGCTCTGACCCAGAGCATCATTAACAAGGTAACATAAGACACAGTAGGAAACTGTAGAAAATAAAAAGAAGTATCTTAGCAGAACTGCTGTACAATGTAGTAATTACAAGGAAAATATTATCATAAACACTAAGTAAGTTATAAAATCTGTTAAACTATAGCTAGTGGGAAAAATTGTAAACAGAAGTTGTGGTAGTTTAAGGCTTATTGGAATATTCCAATAAGAGAAATAGAAACATTCCTGAAAGTTCAGTGCAGAATGTAAGTAACTTACAGCATTGCTTGTGAAAGAATAATAATCATAGAATCATAGAATCGGCCAAGTCGGAAGAGACCTCCAAGATCATTCAGTCCAAACTATCATACAGTCCTATCCAAGCAACAAGACCATGGCACTAGGTGACTCATCCAGTCTTTTCTTGAACACCTCCAGGGATGATGACTTCACCACCTCCTTGGACAGACCATTCCAATGGCAAATCACTCTCTCTGTGAAGAACAATGATAAAGTCTATATCATTCATTGGTTTTCTAATGGGTATAAAAAGCCAATATACAAATTGGCCTTTGGTCTTAGGGTCTCTCACTGTTCTTTAAGCTCTCTGACTCCTTCACACCATGTAATAAACTTGACTGACCAGATAACACATGAGATATTGATGACTTTCTATCTAGGAGGAGAGAAGAAAGTGGCATTGGCCTTTTTGCACTTTCTTTGTCCTGGGAGGAACATTTGATTTCTGTATTATTTCTACATTGTATATAATTGTAAATACATAGAATCATAGAATGGTTTAGGTTGGAAGGCACCTCAAAGATCACCCAGCTCCAACCTCCCGCCATAGGCAGGGACACCTCCCACTAGAACAGGTCGCTCAAGGCCTCATCCAACCTGGCCTTGAACACCACCAGGGATATGTCCCCAATCACTCCCCTGGGCAACGTTCCAGTGTCTCACCACCCTCACTTTCTCCTAACATCATGTTTAAATCTCCCTTCTGCCAGTTTAAACCCATTACCCCTTGCCTTGTCATTACAAGACCTTGTGAATAGTTCCTCGCCAGCTTTCAGGCCCCCTTCAGACAATGGAATGCTACTATAAGGTCTTCTCAAAGCTTTCTCTTCTCCAGGCTGAAGAGCCCCAACTCTCTCAGCCTGTCCTCAGAGCAGAGGTGCTCCAGCCCTCTGATCATCTTCATGGCTCTCCTTTGACTCATTCCAACAGTTCAATGTCCTTCTTGTGGTGGGGACTCCAGAACTGCACACAGTACTCCAGCCTGATGTGCAGCTGGGCACACTGCCCTTACTGCAGCCCAGGACACAGTTGGCTGTCTGGGCTGCACACACACACTGCTAGCTCATGTGGAGCTTTTAATCAACCAAGACCCCCAGGTCCTTTTCTTCAGGGCTGCTCTCCACCCATTTGCCACCCAGCCTATATTTGTGCTTGGAATTGTGCCGATCCAGGTGCAGGACCTCACACTTAGTCTGGGCCCACCTCTCCAGCCTGTTCAGGTCCCTCTGGATGGCATCCCTGCCCTCTAGCAAGTTGACTGTGCCACACAGCTTGGTGTCATCTGAAAACTTGCTGAGGGTGCACTCGATTCCTCTGTCCACATTGTTAACAAAGATGTTAAACAGCACTGGTCCAAGCACTGACCCCTGAGGGATGCCACTTGTCACTGGTCTCCAGGTGGACATTGTGTCCTTGATCACCACCCTGCATGCAACCATCCAGTCAGTTTCTTATCCAGCGAGTTGTCCACCCATCAAGTCCCTGTTTTTCCAGTTTGGTGACCAGGATGTTATGTGGGACAGAGTCAAATGCCTTACTAAGGTCTAGGTAGATGACATCAGTTGCCCTTCCTTTAATCACTGTTGCTGTGACTTCATAAAAAGCCACCAAATTTGTCAGGCATGATTTGCTGTTGGTGAAGCCATGCTGGTTATCAGCAATCACCTCTGCTTTGTTTTCCATTTGCCTTAGCAGGGCCTTCAGGAGGATCTGTTCCATTATCTTGCCAGGCACAGAGGTGAGACTGACCAGTCTGTAGCTCCTGGGGCCGTCCTTTTCTCCCTTCTTGAAGGATGGGTGTTATGTTCACCCCTTTTCATGTCAGCAGGAACTTCACCAGTCTGCCTTGACCTTTCAAATATGATGCACAGTGGTTTAACCACTTCATCTGCCAGTCCCCTCAGGACCTGTGGGTGGATCTCATCAGGCCCCATGGACTTGTGCACATTTAGATTCCTTAGGTGCTCACGAACATGATCTTCAATTATAGTGGGCAGATATTCCTTCTCCCAGTCCTTACTTTTGCCCTCTGGAATTTGGACATTGTGGTTGCATCACTTGCCATTGAAAACTGAGGCAAACAATTCCTTGAGCACCTCAGTCTGATCCATATCCCTTGTTGGCAGCTCTCCATTTCCCTTCTGGAAGGGTCACACATTCTTCCTAGTCCTCCTTTTCTCACTGATATACCTGAATAAATTCTTCTTGTTCCACTTAATGTCCCTAGACAGATTCAACTCTAGCTGTGCTTTACCTTTCCTAACATGTAAATTTATTTTGCATATATGCTTGTAAATTTATCTTGCTGTAAAATATAGTTTTATCTTACTTCCAAGCTGTCTGAGCTGGCCTGGTAAATTTTATTTGGGGGGTGATTTTCTCAAACTCACCACAGAAGTGAGCTGTTTGTTTGAAAGGGAGTGGGGCTAGTAAAGGAGACTAATTTAAGAAAGGGAAAGGGAAATGCAAGGTGAAATAAATCAGTGATTTGGGTTGTCCAGGTTCTTTGTGGGGCAGATCTGTTCCAAATCATGTCAGACTAGAGCTAGAGAATGAACTTATTTTGCTGTGTTTATTTTTTTTGTCCACCACAACTTTTTCCTGGTTGCCTCTTATATTTAGAAAAGTGCTATGCTGAGTACTTTCCTTAATGCTGCAGAGTCATCGAAAAATCCTAAGTGCTAATAACAGCAGTCAAGTTATATGAATTTCAAGAATTATATAATACATAAAAATTTGTCATAGACTACTTCTTGCAATTATCACCATTTTATCTGAAAAAAACCCCACCCCACAAACAAAGCACTAACAAATTAAATCACCAAAACCAAATAAACGGCGTAGTGTAGTTCTGTTAAATCACCAAAACCAAATAAACGGCGTAGTGTAGTTCTGTTAAATCACCAAAACCAAATAAACGGTGTAGTGTAGTTCTGTTCAAAAGCTAGAAAACAACAGAAAAGGTCCTGAAAATAAAAGATCAGCAGCATTTAGTTCACCCCACCTGCTAAGAGCATTTTGCCAGAGATCCCAGCAATTTCCATTAGATAAATATTAACACAGGTGTAGCTGAAAGTACCCCAAACAATGGATCAGATACACAACTGAGCACAGTAAACATCTAAGTTAGTGTGGCCAAGCTGAGTTAGCAGATAATTCCTTTGTTTCTATATATATCTTTGGTCCACGAAGATATTTTTTCTGTGCAACTGAATACCACATAGTTAAAAAGATTCAGAGATTGTATACTAATTTTTTATACATATCTCAACATCTAGATGAGAGTTTTAAGAAACCAGAAAATACTGAAAGGAGGTTTGTACAATAATTATGGGGGCTTTGTGTAAATATATATGGAAATAGACTACACATTTGGGTACTTGATTACATTGCACATGTAGTGTATGTTGTTAAGCATCTTTCTGCAAGTGTTTGGCATCAAAAGTGAAAGCAACCTCTTCCCCTCACAGGAAAAATCCACCACATTAATTGACTGTCTGTATCTGCTGTGACATGGGTTAGGGACTTCATACACACACTATTTGAAATTTACCAGACTAGCTCAGATGGCTTGGAAGTAAGATGAAATTATATTTAGAGTATGGCAAAATTTATAAGCATATATATATATTTTTTTATATATATATATATACACACACACAATATCTGCAAGTATTTACAAATTAGAAATAATATAGAAATCTAAACTCCCTTCCAGACAAAGAAAACTGCTCAGAAGTGCTCAAAGCTATCCACATTTTCTCTGTATCTGTCCCAAACAGACAAACAAAGCCAAAAGCCATAAAAGCTTACATGTTATTTGTTGGTGGAGAGATTAGAGCAGAGATATTAGAGCAAGTCAAAGGAAAAACAAAAAGGGCAATGTGCCAAGAAAAAGTGAGGGAAGATTGTTTACATTTTAGGGTTTTATCCCTCTCATCAAACCAATGAATGATATAGAAATAATTATTATTTTCTTTTCACAACTAGTGATCTAATTTCTCTCATTAAAATATTCCAATTAGCTTCAAACCAGCACACACTGATACAGTGCATCTTTGCAACCTTGGACTTGGCTGCTGGGAAAGAGTGGTGTGAAAGAAGCCCTACTAAGTATCTGCTCCCATGTACTCAGGAGCTTTGTTTCAGCTATAGATCTTAGCCTTGGTCCCCACCAGAGCTATACTACAAGTAGTTTTGTGCCTGACCACTTAACCTCACTGATCTCCACTCTGAACAACCGACTTGCTTTCCCAGCTTAACTTCAGAACTTCCTCATAACTTCATATTTCTCTGTTGATCTGGGCTCCTGAATCTGGTTATTCTTCCACCAGACAGATAGATAAATATTTAAATTATTCTGAAACCATGTAGCCAAATCCTGACAAGATTTCAGTAGGCAATGAGCACAGAAGATCCTTTGCAAGTTAATGTAGTCATAATTAGTACAGGAAAAGCTAGAAGTACTTGCAAAATAGAAAATTAGGGCTTCAAGAGACTGTTTAGAATGTTCCCTGACTCTAAAGCAGTAGCAAGTACACAATTCACAAATTGTTCTAATTTTACTGATTTTCGTATTTGTTTTATTTCAGATTTAAATAAGCATTTTCATTTTGAAGACTTTTTTTTTTTTTTCCAGCTGAATGACAGAAATTGCTTCTCCCTGCAAATAATACCACTTGAGTAATTACTGGCAGATATTTATACATTCTGTTTGCAAATTTCTCCTGTAAAGTTAATCTGTAATTTCTATAAGCAGTATCCACAACCTTCATTTTTCCTGTCACTGTAAGATTTTCTAAATGTGTAATTACAGTTCATAACTGACATGGAAAACAATATAATCCAGATAATGTTCAGCTGTGTATCTTCCCTGCTGCCTGACAATGCCTTCATCCTAGCAAGACTAGTGGAAAAGAATCACTGAAGTATGTTAGTATGACAGCCTTTCTTTCTTCTTCTGCATCACAGTAAATAATAAGTAAGGTCATAGTTTATAAAACTAAATAACTTCCTCATGGGATATCTGTGGCCTAGATGTCATAGACACACAAAAAAAGTATATTCTCTTGAATGTTTTTTGCATACTTTCCCCAGTGATTCAAACTTAAAATCACAGAGCTCATAAAGAGAAATCTACTCATGTATGAAAGTAATGGAAGGTTGATCCAATAGTATCTTTGAAAATACATTTGGCACCACTAGTTTACTGAAGGTGTATATACTACAAAGGCTTACTTTATTACCACAAGCTGTGGAATAAAATTATCTTCATCACATAAGAATATTTTTTTCTGAAACATTTAAGTCATTAGTCGTAGAATAGAAATTGTCCTTGCCACAGCTGCCTGAGAGATCAAAAGCATAAGTGGAAACTAGCATGAAAATTCAGTATAAATAGAGCAATGATCTCACATTTTGACCAAGGGGAAATGTGCAGTTTTTAAAGTCTAATTGCTAATAAAACCTATTAAAATGTTGTTACTTTCCTTTTTTTTTTTTTTTTAT
>VWZI01019557.1:0-11541 GCA_013396835.1 Psilopogon haemacephalus
GTGTATACATATATATGTAAACATATATATGTGTGTATACATATATATATAAAAATAAAGGAATTTGGATTTTAGTGTGGGGTTTTTGTTTTTTTCTTAAATCTTTGAATTATTTTTAACATCAGATAATTAAACTCTACATATTAAAAAAAAACATATATATGTGTGTGTATACATATATATTAAAAAATAAAGGAATTTGGATTTTGGTGTGGGTTTTTTGGGTTTTTTTCAATCTTTGAATTATTTCTAAGATCAGATTAAAAAAAAAAATTAAGAAAAAGGAAAAAAGAAAATCAGATGTGAGATTGTTTGTGGGCAGGTGAACTGGAAACAAAGCCAAATTGCACTTTCAGCTGTAGCTGTCAGCCATCCTTGTGCAAAGATGACAGGAGGAAGCAAAGTAAGTGTCCATGGAGGATGATGTTCTGGAAGGTGCTAATGGCTGGCACCAGAAGAGTCCAAGACCTGAGTCTGAGTGAAATATCTGAGGTGGAAAAAAGCAGGCCACAAGCTAAAACATTTTCCAACTCAGAGCAAGAAGCCAGCAGGCTGCAGCTGGAAGCAGATGCAGACAGGAGGACTGAGTATGGAAGGCAATAAACCTGCAAAGAAAGGTGCAGCCAAACCAAGGCTGGATAAAAAGGGCTTCAGCAATTCCAGTCACAGGGACTAGCGTTTGTTATTACTAGAAGGAGAAAGTCAGAATCACTTTGCTTGTGGCAGAGAATAAAGAAGTGCATGGTCATCATGGGAAAAGCCAACACTGCTCCAGCTCTGTGCTGGTAAACGTGTGGGAGGCAAAAGCAGCAGAAGATGCAGTGGAGCCTCTTCCCCAGCACACCACAGCTCTCCTCTGGGACCTCAAGAAAAGAATCACAGAATCACAGAGTGTCAGAGGCTGGGAGGGACCTCAAAAGCTCATCCAGTCCAACCCCCCTGCCACAGCAGGATCACCTAGAGCAAAGCACACAGGAATGCATCCAGGAAGGTCTTGAATATCTCCAGAGAGGGAAACCCCACAACCTCTCTGGGCAGCCTGTTCCAGTATTCTGTCACTCTCAAAGGGAAAAAAATTCCTCCTCATGCTTAAATGAAACTTCCTATGCCTCAGCTTCCACCCATTGCCCCTTGTCCTGCCATTGAGCATCACCCAGCAGAGCCTGGCTCCAGCCTCCTGGCACTCACTTTTACGTATTTGTGTAGGTGAGGTCACTTCTCAGTTTCCTCTTCTCCAAGCAGCACAGTCCCAGCTCCCTCAGGATCCCCTCATGACAGACATGTTCCATTCCCTTCATCATCTTTGTGGCTCTGTGCTGGACTCTCTCAAGCAGTTCTATGTGAACTGGGGGCCCAGAACTGGACACAGTACTCCAGATGCAGCCCCATCAGGGAAGAATAGAAGGTCAGGAAAAACTCTCTTGACCTACTAGCCACAGCCCTTCTAATCCACCCCAGAATGGCACTGCCCCTCCTGGCCACCAGATCATACTGCTGGCCCTTGGTCAACCTCCCATCAGCTAGGACTTCCCCATATCCTTTTCCCCTTCTCTGCCTTCCAACAAGTCAGTCCCCAACCTATCCTGATCCCTGAGGTTGTTCTTTCCAAGGTGCCAAACTCTACCCTTGCCCTTCTTGAATTACATTAAATTTCTCCTTGCCCAACCCTCAGCCTGTCCCAGCCTGGCTGAATGGCAGCACAGCCTCCTGCTGTGGCAGCCACTCCACCCAGCTTGGTGCCATCAGCAAACTTGGTGCCATCAGCATGCTTGCTGCCACTGCACTCTGTGCCCTCATCCAGGCCACTGATGAATATATTGAACAGAACTGGTCCCAGTACTGATCCCCCTGTGGGACCCCACTAGTCACATCACCTCCAACTAGACTCCATCCCACTGGCCACAACTCTCTGGCTTCTTTCCTTCAACCACCTCACTCCCTGATCATCCAGACCACACTGCCTCAGTTTAGCCAGAAGGATGCTGTGGGAGACAGAGAGGAAAAGTCGAAGAGAGAAGCCACTCGGCCTGACTCTAGGGTGTTTGCTCTTTTCAGCAGTGATTTGCATACAGGAAACATTATCCAAAAGTTAATGGCACTTTGACTTGGACGTTGAAATTACTTCCACTGTGCCATGCCAGATTACTTAGAAAGGTGGGAATGATGCTTTTTAAATAGCCCAGACCTTTTCAGGTTTTCCACAGGCGTTGCAAGTCGTTCTGCTCCAGCATGAAAACAAGTTCCCAAATGTCAGGATCTCCTGTAGGGGGAAAGAGCAGCAACAACAACAACAAGAAAAAAAAAAATCAGTTAAATTTGAGCTGCCATCCCACAGCTTAGAAAGTGCAGCTGGTGCTACCAGCCCAGGGAAGTGATAGAGATTTCTTCATTTGTTGATCTTGTCCACAAAGAACGTCACTACACTGTCTTCCTTCTCAGGTAAAAACTGAAGCCTTGCAAATGGTTCCAGAAANAATGATTACTGAAACTGAAGACCAGCAGAGAGTGAGGGTGACTGAATTGCCACCTTGCTGCAAGAAAGAAACTCCCTGGGAACCTTAATAAGCAGTCACTGCTGAGTGCTTGTTTGTCCACCTGCATGGTGTATTTCTGGCAGATTTGAAAATACAGAGGACCAGTTTGTACCTGCACTGCCTGAGGTGCATGATTCACATTTGATCCTGGATCTCAAAAATGCACACAGGAGTGGGAAGGCAGCTAAGGCATTCAAAAGAGGAGTTTGATGCTATTTTCAAGTGCAGATGTTTCTAGACGTGGTTCTGCTTGGAAAGATCAGCTTAAATCTCCACTGATGTGGGCTTGCATTTGTGTCTATGAAAGAATCACAGAATGGCTCAGGTAGGAAGAGACCTCAGAGATCACCTGCTCCAACCTCCCCACCATGGGCAGGGACACCTCTCTGCTAGACTCAGCTGCTCAAGGCCCCATCCAACCTGGCCTTGAACACCCCCAGCCACAGACTCTCTGGGCATCCTATTCCAGAGTCTCACCAACCTTGTACTAAAGAACTTCTTCCTAAGCTCCACTCTAGCCCTGCTACACCCTCAGCTTCAAACCATTCCCCCTTGTCCTGTCTCTAGACACTTATGAACAGTCCCTCTGCAGCCTTCCCGTAGGATCCCTTCAAGTGTTGGAAGGCAGCTCTAAGGTCCTCCCAAAGTCTTCTCTTCTCCAGGCTGAACTCCCTCAGCCCCTTCAGCCTGTCCTCATAGCAGAGGTGCTCCAGTCCTTGGACCTTCTTTGTGGCCTCCTCTGAACTCTCTGCAACAGCTCTGTGTCCTTCTTATGATGGGGACAGCAGAACTGGATGAAAGAAATGCTGCAGCTGCTTGCTTACATAGGTGGCAATGGAAATATGATCAGTAGGCATCCTTCATCCCTGCTGCCTGCTGCTATGAGGCAGTGATGACCTCAGATTCCTGCCCCCAGCCTACAGTTAGGTGCTCTCTGCTCCTTAAGACCCACGGCTGGTCTGGTACCAGTCTGGCACTGAGGTGCCAGAGCATGCTGTGCTGGTTTGAACTAATTGGAGAATTTGAGTGAGAAAATTAGACTATAGGCTGAGAAATGAAAATGCATGATATCAGCTTTACTGAGAAAGAAAAAAAAAAATGTTTTAAGAGTTGTAACCCAAATACAGATAAGTCAGAGTGCTTCAGGCCTCTCTGGGCTGTGGCTGCTTTCTTGCATGGTTCCTTTGTCTCTGACTTTTGTAGCTGATTCTTAATAATTCTACTAACTTCTTTTCTACTGCTAACCCTCAGGCTGATCTGCTTCATCAACAAACATTGAGATAAGACTGGGGAAGGGGGGAAAGGTGGTAGGAATGGTTAGAAAACCCCTTTTATGGATTTTGATCTCCGGGAGGGCTGTGGTGTTTCTGGATCACCCTTTCACTGTACATATCTGTAAATATCTGTTAGACATTGTAAATATCTGCTTGGATATTGAGCATTGCTGTAAATATAAAGCTTCGTTTACCAACTTTCAGCCATTCTGAGTTCTAGCCTGGGTTATATCAAAGGGTAGGGGGGGGCAGGTAACTGCTAAACCACCACACATAGAATCATAGAATCATAGGATGGTTTAGGTTGGAAGAGACCTCAAGGATCATCCAGTTCCAACCCCCCGCCACAGGCAGGGACATCTCCCACTAGATCAGGTCACTCAAGACCTCATGACCTCAAGACCTCATCCAGCTTGGGACCTCATCCAGCCTGGATGAGGCATCAGTTGTCATAACAGGAATCAGAGAATGGAACTAGGTGATCTTTAAGGTCCCTTCCAACCTAAACCATTCTATGCTAGACTTATTTTCCCCCTTTAAACAACTTGCTGGCAGTGGAACAGAAACCATACTGCCCATTAAAGAGTGCTTGCCTTCAGACAGCTCCTGGACTCAGGCACTGCAGAAGAACATCAAAGAAGTACAAGGCAGGCTGGGAGTGATAGTCAGAGGCACAGCCAAGCTTCTAATGAACACCACAACGCTGGCTGGCAAGAGAAGATCCTGTTTCTACCTTCACCTCGGGGAACAGCCTTGTCCCAGTGAAGGACAAGCCAATGGACCACAGAAATAGCTCTGGCATCTTGCCTTGGTCCAGTTCTGAGAACACTTGGGTGTTAAATTATCTCAGGGGATGGTCTGTGGTGCTTGTTTCAGAGCAGATCTATCTTGTTCACCGCTGATATTTTTATACACTGAGGATGGGAAAACATTCTGACGGCTGGAGTCAGTCCTGATGCTCATCCCCAGGTTCTCTCATCCACATGTCCATCCTAACGAGTGAGTTCCTGTTTAGGTGTCAATCATTTCTGTTTCTTCCCCAGGAGACAGCAGCCGCCCTTTGAAATGATGGTTCCACTTCCAAGTGCTTGTCACTCCCACTTAGTCCAGAGCAGCTGAAAGGAAGGAGCCAATTCTCACTTCCTTCCCTTGCTGAATTTGCAGCAGTCACCTCAAATTAGAGTTCAGCATCAACCCCGTTTTCAGTAGATGGCTTTCAGCACACAAACACCCTCAGCTTGCCAAGCTGTGACCCAAAGCACAAAAGCTCTCCACATCAAACCAGAATTTTAGGAGTTCTCATTTTCCTGTTGTGGTCTGTGATCTGTTCATGAACCTTAATGAGTGGGGAGGTGTGAGCTCAAATTCGTTCAGATTTACACCTTTTTTTCATATCAGGTGTGGATTTTAGGGGGTTGGGGGCAGATGCAAAACAGAATGTGAAAGGGGGAAGTTTGGCACCAGTTTTTCACATCACCTTCTCCCATAGAATCGTTTTGGTTGGAAGAGACCTTTGTGATACAAAGTCCAACAGTTAACCCAGAACTGCCAGATCACCACTAAACCATGTCCCTCAGCACCACATCTATGTGGCTTTTAAATCCTTCCAGGGATGTTTTAGGAACCTTTCAGGGGTAGCAGAAAGCCTAGATGCCCTTAAAGCACAAACAAGTAGGGAAAGCCTCTAAGGTCCCTTCCAACCTATTCTGTGATTCTGTATCAACTGCATGAGACTAATCTGTCCACAACAATCCAAACTAATCAGCCAAGATGGTGCAGTGGTCCTTAAAGCACAAACAAGTAGGGAAAGCCTCCAACACCCTTTCCAATCTGTTCTGTGATCCTATATCAACTGCATGAGACTAATCTGTCCACAACAATCCAAACGAATCAGCCAAGATGGTGCAGTGGTCCTTAAAGAACAAACAAGTAGGCAAAGCCTCCAACACCCTTTCCAATCCGTTCTGTGATCCTATATCAACTGCATGAGACTAATCTGTCCACAACAAACCAGACCAATTGCCCAAGATTGTGCAGTGATGCTAGGAAGATCTGTAAGGCATCAGCTAAAATCAGAGTCTGACTCAGTGTCTGGCAGCTGAAGGAGAAGATCAAAACAGGGCAGAAAAGAGGGTTGGTGCTTTTCAAGTGAGGTTAATTACCTTTCAAAGCAAATCCATGTGGGACTGGAAACTCTCCTTCCCCCAGCTTCTGGTTCCTTTACACTGCAAAACCATCCAGGCACTTCCTTCCTCGTGTGTGAGTCTCTGAATGCTTTCCTACAGTGGTTGCCTTCCAGCACAGGAACATGTGGGACTTTCCCTTAGGAAGTCTGAGCAGGTTCAAGCTCACACTCAGGTTTCTCCCTGTTTACCCAGACCGCAAGAGATCCCCAAACCTTCTGAGCATCCGCTTCCCTCACCACCATCCCCAGGCTCTTCTTCCATTTCCTAGAACCACCTACAACATCACTTACGCTCTCCTCAGGCCCTTGTGAACACCCACTTGCTTGGCAAAACATCAAACCAATTATCCACCTTGACAGTTAACTGCTTTTCTCCCTCTGACCTGCTTCGTTCCATCCTTCACTTCTCCCTGCTGAGCAGATGTGTGGTCTTCTCGGTGAGTTTTCTCCCTCCTCCTCCCCTCTGCTTTCGCCCTTTCTGTCTCATCATCTCCTCTGTGCTGTGCATTCTGTACCTCCAGGGAGCCTATGCTACATCTTTGAGAACTACAGGAGGAGATGGCCCCTAACTTCCAGCAAAAGGTTTTGCTAGGAGATGGAGAAACTGCAAACACAGAAAATTCTTTAATTTGATGGTAACGTGAGTAATTCCCTAGGGTTTAATCATCCTTTTCATATGTCTACCAGCAGTTGCCCAGAGCTTAGCAAGAATGACACATTCTGTGAAATTCTGCACTCTGCCTGCACAATGTCTCTTTTAAGGCAAGACTGTTGAAATCTGGGATGAAAAGACAAAGGAGAAAAGAAGTTGTGCCTGACTTCATTTTCAGTTGAGCATAGCAGCATGTTGGCCATAGAATCATAGAAACGTAGAATCAGTCAGGGTTGGAAGGGACCACAAGGATCAGACAGTTCCAACCCCCCTGCCATGCCCAGGGACACCCTACCCTACATCAGGCTGCCCACAGCCTCTGCCAGCCTGGCTGCAAACACCTCCAGGGATGTAGCCCCAAACATCTCCCTGGGCAACCCATTCCAGGCTCTCACCACTCTCATGCTCAACAACTTCCTCTTCACATCCAATCTGAATCTCCCCACTTCCAGCTTTGCTCCATTCCCCCTAGTCCTGTCACTACCTGATAACCTAAAACGTCTCTCCCCAGCATTTTTGTAGCCCCCTTCAGATCCTGGAAGCCCACAAGAAGGTTACCTGGGAGCCTCCTCTTTTCCAAACTGAACAGCCCCAACTCTTTCAGTCTGTCCTCACAGCAGAGGTGTGATTCTCAAGTAGGTTTCTTCGGGTGAGGACAAGCATCTCCATGCTGCTTAGAGGGACTGCTGCTTCTCATGAGCATCATAGAATCAGTCAGGGTTGGAAGGGAACCACAAGGATCATCTAGTTCCAACCCTCCCTGCCATGCCCAAGGACACCCTACCCTACATCAGGCTGCCCACAGCCTCTGCCAGTCTGGCTACAAACACCTCCAAGGATGTAGCCCCAAACATCTCCCTGGGCAACCCATTCCAGGCTCTCACCACTCTCATGCTCAACAACTTCCTCTTCACATCCAATCTGAATCTCCCCACTTCCAGCTTTGCTCCATTCCCCCTAGTCCTGTCACTACCTGAGAGCCTAAAAAGTCCCTCCCCAGCTTTTTTTTTGTCCCACTTCAGATCCTGGAAGGCCCCAAGAAGGTCACCTGGGAGCCTCCTCTTCTCCAAACTGAACAGCCCCAACTCTTTCAGACCCATCCTATGTCCCAGTTGCACAGCCTCCTCCTCTAGCTGGATCTTCTAACACCTCTCCTTTTACTGCACACACATTTTCAGATGCAGCAGTTCAGCCTTCAGTATGCTAACTGTAAGAGTTTGGGAGCCACCTTTGCTCTGCCTGCACAATGTCTCTTTTGAGGCAAGAGTGTTGAAATCTGGGATGAAAAGACAAAGGAAGATAAGATGAAGTTGTGCCTGACTTTACTCCATGTTCAGTCGAGCATGGCAGCCCATTGGCCATCCTATCCCCCAGTTGCACATCTTCCTCCTCTAGCTGGGTCTTCTAGCACCTCTCCTTTTACTGCACACACATTTTCAGAGGCAGCAGTTCAGCCTCCACTGGGCTAGCTCTAGCGTTTCAGGAGCCACCTTTGCTTTGCAGTCCTTGAGGTTTGGAGTTTCAGCACTACAAAGAGTTTTCTTTCTGCTTTTACTTGCTAGGGGTCTGCTAACTGCAGACCAGTTCTATTCACCAGCACTCTGCAGCAGCAGCAAGCATTAATCAAGGAGATGAGAGAGGCAGCCAATGAGAGCAACAAATGGGTGGGCTCAGGAGGACTGGCTCTTGAGAAGCAATTAATATGTGGCCATGCCATATGGGCTGGCAACGGGCAGTGTCATTGCCTACCTGCTGCCACTGTTGGCACAGCACCAAGAGGCATCAGAACATCTGTTGGTCCCCAGGAACAGCTAACTGCAGCGCAAAGAGCTTCAAAAAGCAACCCTGGAACACCAACACCACCCTAGCAGAAAAGCCTAGAAAGAGTGTAGAAGAAGGAGCTGTATGAGAAGTAAAAGGTGGAAGTGTTTGCTATGCAAAATAGAGCCTCAGCAGCCTGTCCTTGCCCCTGCTTCTCCTCTTTGACTGCAGACTCTTCTCCCTTTTCTAAAGTTCTTTTGGTTGTTGTAATTGACATCCATCATCACAAAGTTTTCTCTGGGTATATCTTCAAACAAAGCTTCAGCTTCTCAGCTTCGGGCTCCACTTTTCCCTCCTGTCTTCTTCAATTCGTTTTACTCAGGTCAGAGCTCCTTCCAGGAGATGCTGTGTCAGGTAGGGGGGAAAAAAAAATAGTATGAGCAACTTAGGTCCCACTTAACTGCTTCTCCTTAGTTTCCAAGGACTTTTCTCCTGAAAAAAATAAACTCTCTGTAGCAGTGCAGTGGCAGACATCAGTGCTTTGCTGCCCTTTGCCAGCTGACAGACACTCAGACCATGTGTAAGATGCTGGCAGGAGCTGACACCATCACTCTCACAAAGGCAAAACAGACTTTGCTATCTGACTGCACCACACAGAAGCAGCAGAAGCTAACCAGGGCTACCTGATGGTCTTGTACCAAGCAGAAAGCATTGCCTGGGCTCAGTGGAAGGTATTTTTGCAGGGTGAGGAGGAGGTGTGAGATCAGGAATTGGTTTGAAAATTAGGACTTTAGTGCTTTGTCTGAATCACTGTGAGGCAAGTTCCATTGGAAGGCAGCTGCATTTCAAAACAGGCAGAACACTGAATAAATCCATGGAATCATTTGGATTGGGAAAGACCTTTAAAATCAAGCCCAACCATCGACTCAGCACCACCATGGCCACTAAACCATGTCTCAAACTGTCACAGCCACATGTTTTTTTTTTTAACACCTCAGGGATGGTGACTTCACCTCCCTGCACAGCCTGTTCCAATCCCTGACCACTCTTGCAGCAAAGAATTTTTTCCTCATCTCCAACCTAAACCTTCCCTGGTACAACCTGAGGCCATTTCCTCTTCTCCTATCACTTGTTACCGGGGAGAAAAGACCAACCCCCACCTTGCCCCAACCTCTTCTCAGGGATCTATAGAGAACAATGAGGTCTCCCCTCAACCTCCTTTTCTCCAGACTTAAAGAACCCCAATCCCCTCAGCTGCTCCTCACCAGCACTGTTCTCCAGAACCTTCCCCAGCTTTGTTGCCCTTCTCTGGACAAAAATTAAAGAAAAAAACTAATTACCATAATTAAAAAGAACAAAATTGCCCTGTTGGCTGCTCTTTCTCCAATGTTTCATCGTTCTGACCTTAATTTCTAAAGGGTCAGACCAAACATCAGTGTGTGAAGGTGGACTTTCAACCAAACCCTAGCCAGCATGGACTGAGTTCTCCCAGGCAGCCAGTGACAGGACAAGAGGGCATGGTCTGATGCTGCATCAGGGAAGGTTTAGGTTGGATATTAGGAAGCACCTCCTGATGGAAAGGGTAATTAGGCACTGGAATGGACTGCCCAGGGAAGTGGTGGAGTCACCATCCCTGGAGGTCTTTGAGAAAAGATTGGATGAGGCACTCGGTGGCCTGGTTTAGCTGATGTCGTTGTGTCAGGTCATAGGCTGGACTTGATCTTGGAGGTCTTCTCCAGCCTTGGTGATTCCATGATGACCTCCATCCCACCTGAATGACGAAAGCTCTACAAGGAGTTTATTCTGCAGTCTTTGCACCTGCCTTTCCCAAGGCCTGATCCAAATTGTTGGATCCTTCCAAAACGTTGTCAGCTACAAGAGACATTTGATGGGGCTAGCAGCAGAAGAAAAAGGGCTACCTGCTTGGATTGAAGAGCTAAACAGTCTGCAATCTTTGCTTCAGAGAACGAAGCAAAGCCAGCAGAGCTTTCAGCTAAGGGGTAGGGGGGGGGGGGTTGTTTGTCTGTCTTATGCATCAGCAGACCTGATCAGAGTCGAACTTTAATGAGGTGTTTGTGCAGAGCAGTTGAAGTTGTCTAATTACAGCCTTCTCGAGGAGCATCTTTTGTTCCCAGTGGGACCTGGCCTATTTTCAGAGTAGTCTTGTCTGGAAAGAAAGGATTAGTTTACCTGTCTCTGTTACTGAAAGCTAAGATGACTGAAGGCAGTAGGCAGTGCCCCTTTGTACTTGCTGAGAACATTCTCTCCAGCTCGGCACTAAGCTCAGCTTAATGCTTTAATTAATGCTTTAATTTAACTCTTTGGTTGCAGTGCAGCAATAAGGAGAGAGCTGCAGCTGACAGGAGTTTGTGGGCACATTGAAATTCAAGGGTCTGCTGGGTTTGAACTAATTGGAGGATTTGAATGAGAAATTAGACTAGAGGCTGAGAAAGGAAAGCACTGATGATGCTACTTCACTCATAGCTTTACTGAGAAAGGGGGGAAAAAAATGTTTTAAGAGTTGTAACCCAAACATAGATAAGTCAAACTGCTTCAGACCACTTTCATAGAATCATAGAATGGTTTAGGTTGGAAGAGACCTCAAAGATCATCCTGTTCCAACCCCCTGCCGTAGGCAGGGACACCTCCCACTAGATCAGGTCACTCAAGACCTCATCCAGCCTGGCTTTGGTCCAGACCTCATCCTTCGGGCTGTGGCTGTTCCTGCATGGTTCTTTTCTCCCTGCCTTCCCTAGCTGAATCTGAATAATTTCACTAACTTCTTTCCTGCTGCTAATCCCCCCTGGCCCCTTCACCTATCTGCTGCATAAAACAAATGGGGAGATAAGATTGGGGAAAGAGGGAAGGTGGTAGGGAGGGACTGGTTATCCCTCTTAGGGATTTTGAGCTCTGTATTGATGATCTGTATTAAGTTTTCACTGTATATATCTATAAATATCTGTTATACATTGTAAATATCTGCTTGTACATTCTGCATAGCTGTAAATATAAAGCTCCATTTATTAACTTCCAGCTGACTGAATTCTAACCTGGGTTATTTCAAAGCATGGGCAGGGGGCAGTTAATTGCCAAACCACCACAAGGGGTGGGGGGGGGGGGGGGGGAAAGCAAAAA
>VWZI01019557.1:33774-44810 GCA_013396835.1 Psilopogon haemacephalus
AATGTAAATATAATGAATAAATATAAGGAGTGTTTCTTTTTAAATAAAAATATAAAGAATATATCTTTTTAAAGGAGAAGTGTGGCCAGCAGGTTGAGGGAGGTGATTCTCCCCCTCTACTGTGCTCTAGTGAGACCCCACCTGGAATACTGCATCCAGTTCTGGAGTCCCTATTACAAAAGGGATGTGGACATGCTGGAACATGTCCAGAGAAGGGCCACGAGGATGCTCAGAGGGCTGCAGCACCTCTGCTATGAGGACAGACTGAAAGAGTTGGGGCTGTGCAGTTTGGAGAAGAGGAGGCTCCCAGGTGACCTTCTTGTGGCCTTGCAGTATCTGAAGGGGCCTACAAAAAAGCTGGGGAGGGACTTTTGAGGCTCTTAGGTAGTGACAGGACTAGGGGGAATGGAGCAAAGATGTAGGTGAGGAGATTCAGATTGGATGTGAGGAGGAAGTTGTTGAGCATGAGAGTGGTGAGAGGCTGGAATGGGTTGCCCAAGGAGGTGTTTGGGGCCAGATGCCAGGAGGTGTTTTTGGCCAGGCTGGCAGAGGCTGTGGGCAGCCTGATGTAGGGTAGGGTGTCCCTGGGCATGGCAGGGGGGTTGNAAAAAAAAAAAACAAAAAAATTTTTCCTTTTTTTTTTTTTTATCTGGGTCAGTGGGATCCTTGCGCTCAACATCAGTGAAGAATACAAAACCCCAAGGAGAAGATGACTGAGATGGAGCAGTTCTGCACTCCTCATGGGTTTTAAATGACAGGTGCAGGTGACAGGAGAGGCTGTTTCCTTCCTGTGGTTTCCACTTGAAAGGCAACCTGGGATCTGCATTTGAGGAGTTGGTCCTTTCTCCCGCTGTGCCGAGCGCCAGGTTGGGAAGTCAAAGCTTGTAAATCACAGAGTTCCTAGAAATGAGTTTCAGCCCTGCCTGCTGACTCACTGCCACTTAAGTGTATTTTCCTAAGTGCCTCAGTGAGTCCTAGAGCCAGGAATTTCAGAAGCAGCCTTCTGTGGTGCAGGCTGCTGACAGGCTGAATGATGTGCCAGTGTAAAGGAGAATAAAGGAGTTTTCATTACCCATCTAAACTGCATTAATTGGAGCGATGACTTCCACGGCTGCAAACACCAACTGTGCATGCCACGAAGGCTGACTGCTTGCTTCACAGAAAGTACCTCCAGATCTGTCTTAAGCAGCTCATCCAACATTCCCATTTCCAGCACGGATTAGGGGAATTACATGCAGCCCACGAACAGCCCATCTGGCCTCTCCTGCTGCTCTACTCCCTCACCAAAACCTGCAGGAAGAACTGCCAAGACTGCTTGTGTGCACAGACAGTGGCTGGAGGCTTCCCTAAAGGTGTCCTTGATGGATGGTGGCTCTGAGCTTGAGGACAGTTTGGGAGGAGGCAAGGTGTGTAGATCTTTCCGTTTCAGCTGCCTGCTAAACAAGAGTACAGGGTTGGAGATTCTCCTTCCTCGACTTCCATGTGGCAGTGAAAACTCTTCTGTGAAGGGAAAGGGCACATCCCATCCAAGCCTTGAAGCACTCAGGGAGTTCAAGAAGATGCTCTGGGAGGCACCATGGCAGGTCTCTTCTGGATATGCACTGAACCAGAGCCTCTCACCTCCCTGCACCAGTACCCAGCCTCACAGCCATGAGAAGGTGATGATGTTTGACAGAGGCACAACACAGCAGTGAGTTTGTCTGCTGATGAGATATTCTGCTGTGGCAGATGTTGCCAGGAGATGCTATGGACCCTCAGCTGGTGGTGGTTTGGAGCAGGACTTGGTGGACTCAGATAATTGTTGAGCTCTATGATCTCCAAGGCCTTTTCCAGCCAAAATCAGTCCATGCTACTATGCAGTTTCTATTACTGAAAGGCTTCCATGCTTGCACTTCCCAGATCATAGCCATGAGAATGTGGATGATGTTTGACAGAGGCACAACACAGCAGTGAGTTGTCTGCTGCTGAGACATTCTGCTGTGGCAGATGGTGCCAGGAGGGCCTATGGACCCTCAGCTGGTGGTGAACACCAGCAAGGTGCTGCATGGTTTGGAGCAAGGCTTGGTGGACTCAGATAGTTGTTGAGCTCTGTGATCTCCAAGGCCTTTTCCAGCCAAAAGCAGTCCATGCTACTATGCAGTCTCCATTACTGATAGGCTCATTGTGACTATAACAGGTTTTCATGCTTGCACTTCCCTCTCTCATCTGTTAATGATGCTACAGTGGGGAGAAAGTCTACCTGCTGCACTGGGTAATGATCCTGCCCATGACGGAGAGCAGTAACCTCTTGCAGCTGGAATGCCACCAGCAGTTTTGCCAAGCATGCAGCTGCTGTTGGGCTTTCACTCCAAGGACTGAAGCAGTGCAAGGCATGCACGATGCTGGCTGTTGTGCATCTGCATTTGTGTGCCCAGCTGACAAGTTTCCTTCTACCCCCTTCCCCACCATCACTCTTGTTTTGTCCATTTGGGAAGAATATTTCCCTCTTTCACACAACTGGCTTGAGGGAGTGATAGGACAAGAAGAAATGGCCTCAAGTTGCATCAGGGGAGGTTTAGGCTGGATCTCAGAAGAAACTTTTTCCCTGAAAGGGCTCTCAAACCCTGGAGCAGGCTGCCCAGGGTGGGTGGCTGAATCTCCATCCCATGGAGATGTTTAAAGTGTGCAGAGATGCGGTGCTGAGGGGCATAGTTTAGCCCCAGCCATGGTATGGTTAGACTTAATGATCTCAAAGGTCTTTTCCAACCAAAAAAATTCTGTGATTCCATGGTTCTGAACAGTTTTATTTCAAGGCTTTGCTTTAAGTTTGAAAAAAAGCCAATGACTCACCCAGGTGAAAAGTAGAACAGCTGAACATGCAGATGGGTACAGCTGCCCTTTAGCTCTGCTCTTTCTGGCTGGATCATGTCACTGTGACTGGGGTGATTCAGATGTTGGCTTTCTCCCTCCTACTGCACTCCTTGCAAGCCCTGGTTCTGACAGTGATGAGACAGGAGATGATGACAAGCTACCAGAGGTCTGGAAATCATTATTTCATTATTCTGCAATCCATGGATTCGGATTCCCCAGGATGGGAGCATCCTGCTATCAGCTACCCTTTAGTATATGAGATCCTGAACTTTTACTTGGCCACTTTGACATTTTTTTTCCTCCCATTTTGAAAAGAAAGAGGGGGGGAAAAAAAAAAAAGATCCCACCAATTTTTAAACCAAAGTGAATTGTTCCCCCAATCCTCTTTTAGTCCTGCCACAGAAATCAAACCCTTTTTTTTTTTTTTTTTTTTTTTTTTCCCTTTTCTATTGTGTTCAGTGCAGGAGGTAAAAGCCCTTTACAGCAAACTTTAAATCACATTCACATATTAATAGGCAAGAGCCACCTAAATCTAAAACTGCCTTGGTCTGGGCTGATTAGGACACAGTTTTGCATTTGTTCAGCTGAAGGCAGCGCAGTAATAAGGCTGCTTCTAAAGCCTTAAGACAAATGAATGTACTTTCAAATTAAATGTTTTCTCAGATCCTATTTAATTACTTTAGAGCAGTATTCAAATGCCAGCAGAGCACAGAGCTGCTTCAGCTTCTCCCCTTTGCAAAGCAGCTGAATTCTCCTAGTCAAAAGCCATTTCGTTAGAACAATACTGCCAGTTGCCAGGCACCTGAGCACAAGAGGTATGGTGAACACCTCAGCAAAGAGCATTTAAGAAGAAGTACTCACAAGCCACATAACCCATTGATTCCCCCAACTGTTTTCCCAGTGGGTAGAACAAAAATATAATGTGTAGAAGAACCACAACCTTGCAGATGCAAAGCAGGGACAGGCAGCCCTGGCTGAGCCTCCAGAGGCTCTTTCTGCATGGGTCAGAGGGAAATACTGCAACAGAGCTTCTGCTGTTCCTCCTTGGATCATGCTGTACACAAGGGCTAGCACATGGCTAAGGAGTTATCCATGGCACAGCAATGTGCCCTGGTGGCCAAGAGTGCCAATGGGATACTGGGGGGCATTAAGAAGAGCCTGGAATGGGTTGCCCAGGGGGGTGGTTGAAGCCATATCCCTGGAGGTGTTTGCAGCCAGGCTGGCAGAGGCTGTGGGCAACCTGATGTAGGGTAGGGTGTCCCTGGGCATGGCAGGGGGATTGGAACTAGATGATCTTTGTGGTCCCTTCCAACCCTGACTGATTCTATGATTCTATGATTCTATTTTTCTCTCTTTCTAAGATTCTATCATTCTATCATTCTATGATTCTATGGATGCTTATCTCTGCATGCTAGATCAAATTAATCAAGTCTTTCAGGGGTTACAGCCACAAGACTCAAGTGTAACCACTACACCAAACCATTCCCCATACTGGTTGGGTGATTTTTGTTTCTAACAGTTAAAAAAAAAAAACCAAAACTGAGCAGAGATGTGGGCTCACCCTCCTCCAAAACAAGCTTCATGGCTGAAGCTTCCCCTGCATGCATCATCCCTACATTTATTTCCTGATGCTCCATTATTTTCAGCTACCAGCTTCCCAAGGCTTCTTGCTGAGATAAAGCAGACTCCTCCAGCAGCATTTAAAAAAAGGGGATTTCAACAAGCAGCAAATTAGACCAAGCACAGCAGGAGCTGAGCATCTAAAAGCTACTTCAGTGCTTAGTATCGATTCCGGAGCCCAAAACCTTTCCTCCCTGGGTCAGCACTCTTCTGCATGCACAGGCAGAAACACAACTATCAGGCAGTCATGGCTCTCTGCTTTATGGCTAGAAATAAATAATAAATAATTTTTAAAAATGAATAATTGGTGAATCCACATCTCTTAAGGATTAAGAGCAGAGTCAAGGGGCAGCATCCCCTCTGTAGCCCTGCTGGCTGCACTCCTCTGGATGCAGCCCAGCACATGGCTGCCTCCTGGGCTGCATGAGGGCACTGCTCATGGTGAGCTCCTCAGCAACCAACACCTTCAAGTCTCTTTGTGCAGGGCTATCAAACCCAAGTTTTCTTCAGGTGTTGGTGTTTTTTTTTTTTAACCTGCAGGTTTTCATAAGGTTGCAGCAAATCCTAATATTTCAGGTGGGAAATGCCCAGCAGCCTGGCAACTCCAGGTAAAATGTTTGCTTAAAACATAGTGGGGCTGGAAAGTCCTTTGAGATGCTGATGAGAGCCTCCTGAATCCTGCACCACAGCCATTTTCATTTTGGTGTGTTCTTTCAGCATTTCTGTTGAACATTTTCATTAAGTAAATTGCACACTAATTATTGCAATTGGAGCCGGAGTTACTGAAAGCTGAAATCTCAACAAGCCTGACAATTATTCCCATTTTGAACAGAACTGGGTTGTTGGAGAGGTTTGGGGAGAGGAGGGGTGGGGGGAGGTAGTTTTGCTTTTCACAGGATATGTAGAAACAAAATATTGCACAGCTTAGTACCCCAAGCACCAGTGAAAGACGAGACGAATTGGTAAAAATAAATTAGCACAGATAGGAGTTTGAGAAAGTTCTGGCAGCACTAAAACAGGATCTGTTTTCAGAGCAAGACTCTTCACGTGGCAAAACGCCCCACACCCAGACAGCCTGGCTATGGATTTGGCTGCAGAAGCTTGCAGAAGCTTGAGGAAAATCATAGAATCATAGAATCAGTCAGGGTTGAAAGGGAAACACAAGGATCATCCAGTTCCAACCCCCCTGCCATGCCCAGGGACACCCTGCCCTACATCAGCCTGCCCACAGCCTCATCCAACCTGGCTGCAAACACCTCCAGAGATGTGGCCCCAAACACCTCCCTGGGCAACCCATTCCAGGCTCTCACCACTCTCATGCTCAACAACTTCCTCCTCACATCCAATATGAATCTCCCCACCTCCAGCTTTGCTCCATTCCCCCTAGTCCTCTCCCTACCTGAGAGCCTCAGAAGTTCCTCCCCAGTTTTTCTGTAGGCCCCTTCAGATCCTGGAAGCCCACAAGAAGGTCACCTGGGAGCCTCCTCTTCTCCACACTGCACAGCCCCAACTCTTTCAGTCTGTCCTCACAGCAGAGGTGCTGCAGCCCTCTGAGCATCCTCGTGACCCTTCTCTGGACACACTCCAGCATCTCCACATCCCTCTTGTCCCAGGAAATCCAGCACTGGATGCAGTACTCCAGGTGGGGTCTCACCAGGGCAGAGGAGAGGTGGAGAATCACCTCCCTCATCCTGCTGACCACACTTCTGCTGCAGCCCAGGCTCTGGTTGGCTTTCTGGGCTGCAAGTGCACACTGCTGCCTCATGTTGAGCTTCTCATCCAACAGCACCCTCAAGTCCCAGGTGACCTTCTTGTGGCCTTCCAGGATCTGAAGGGGGCCTACAAGAAAGTTGGGAAGGGACTTTTTAAGCTCTCATGTAGTGACAGGACTAGGGGGAATGGAGCAAAACTGAAGGAGGGGAGATTCAGATCGGATGTGAGGAGGAAGTTGTTCAGCATGAGAGTAGTGAGAGCCTGGAATAGGTTGCCCAGGGAGGTGTTTGGGGCCAGATCCCTGGAGGTGTTTGCAGCCAGGCTGGCAGAGGCTGTGGGCAGGCTGCTCTAGGGTAGGGTGTCCCTGGACATGGCAGGGGAGTTGGAACTGGATGATCCTTGTGGTCCCTTCCAACCCTGACTGATTCTATGAGTCTATGATTCTATGATTCCAAAAACCCTTGTGTCACTGGAAGGTTCAGCCATAGCCCTCTGGGTTGGAGAAGCAATTTTAAAAGAAATTGGTTCTGCTCTCTCATCTTCTCTAAAAATATACAAAATTGCTCCTGCTGTTAAATTAGCCTTTGCTGGTACCTGGCAGACTCCTAATTGATCAGAGGAAACTCATTCAGTGCTATGAATTATTTGCAAGTGGAGCATCTGAAATATCTCCTTGATTAATACTTTTTTTGGTTGAAATTTATTGTATTCTTCAGTTGTCCCAGAGAAAAGCTTTGTTAAGAGTTCAGAAAAGTAACTTACAGGAAGGCTGGCAGGAAAGCAGTCCCTGGTGCCGAAGCAGTTCCATGAACATTCACACCCAGGATGGACTTGTCCTTGGGTGATTCTGGTAATTTATTGACACTGCACCAGGCAAAACTTATTCAGGCAGTTTAGAGTTATTCCCAACTGGGGAAAAAAAAAAAAAAAAAAAAAAAAAAAAAAAAGAAGAAAGGAGTCATCAGGATGTGGATGTAGCTTTACTTTTTTTCCTGCTAAACTACCTTGACCTTTCCTAGGATCCTTCAGAATGTGCCAGTTAGCAAAATTTCAATCAGCCTTCCGCCACCAGTCTCAGTGTGAATTCAGGTTTAGCTTCCTTTCCTCCTGAGCTGTGACCTTCTCTGCTGGCAGAGGTGAAATCATGCCCTCCTTCTTCACACCTCTCACCTTTTCAGGCAGCTGAGGACACCCTTTAGTAGAGAAGTGGATTCTTTTTTCCCCTTTTGTTGAGAATCTCTTGAGCTCGATACTCAAAGTTTCTTCGACCTGCATGTGGATGGTGGTGTGGAAGACTGATTTGTAAGGCAACAATAACATGCTCAATGCTTCTGGCTTCAAAACACAGCAGGTTCACTAAATTCTGAGTCTGCTTATGCTTCCCAACAACATTTCCCTCTAACCAGGGAAATGGTCTGGGTGGCATAAATTGTTTCCAGTACAACCCTAGTACGAAAGAGGCTTCAGGGTGGCATAAAAGTGTTTCCATACCCTAGTATGAAAGGATAGGATAGGATGGAATGGAATAGGATAGGATAGGATAGGATAGGATAGGATAGGATAGGATAGGATAGGATAGGATAGGATAGGATAGGATAGGATAGGATAGGATAGGATAGGATAGGATAGGATAGGATAGGATAGGATAGGATAGGATAGGATAGGATAGGATAGAATGGACTAGACTAGGATAGACTGGACTAGACTAGACTAGACTAGACTAGACTAGACTAGACTAGAATAGACTAGAATAGACTAGACTAGACTAGAATAGAATAGAAGGGACATGGTCCTAATGAAGTGGGTCCAGAGGAGTGCCACAAAAACAGTCAGGGGGTTGGAGCACCTCTGCTACTAAGACAGGCTGAGGGAGATGGGGTTGTTGAGCCTGGAGAAGAGTAGGCTCTGGGGAGACCTAATAGCAGCCTTCTAGTACCTGAAGAGGGCTACAAAAAGGTTGGAGAGAGACTGTTTGTGAAGGCCTGTGATGACAGGACAAGGGGCAATGGCTTCAAACTAGAGCAGAGCAGATTTAGATTGGATGTTAGGAACAGGCTCTTTACTGTGAGGGTAGCAGAACACTGGAACATGTTGCCCAGGGAGGTGGCTGGGGCCCCATCCCTGGAGATATTCAAAGTGAGGCTCAGCAGGGCTCTGGGCAACCTGATCTAGTGGAAGATGTCCCTGCTGACTACAGAAGGGCTTGGACAAGATGACCTTCAGAGGTCGCTTCCAACTCAGACCATTCTACAATTCCATGATTTTGTGCAACTCCCTCACGCCTGACCCCAGTGTTGCAGCTTTGCTGCACCTCAAGTAGCAAGCCCTGCCCTCAATTAAAATGCAGAAGAGAGCCAAGCTAAGCTATGCCTCATCCCCATCTCTGCTGCCTGCAGAAGCTGCTGCTGAGCGCGCAGCACTCTCGCGAAGCCGGGACGCTCAGGTTTGCTTCATCAATATTCATTGAAGGCACTCAACCTCAAACACTGGAAAGTCTTGGCTCTTTCCAAATTATTATTCACTGCGCAGCGATGTTCTAATTGGAAATAGATAATTAGCAGAATATTAATCCTGTTCTACTGCCTTGCAGTCGGGATGAGTTCATCCGCGCACGAGGAAGCACCGCGAGCGCCTTTGGCTGGAGCTCTCCAAACTGGCAAACGCCTCACTGTGTTGTGTATAAACATTATGCAAACACACCTATTTTACATCCTGGTGCCTGCCACACGAGCCAGAGACGTTTCTGCAGGGCCAGGGCTGTAGCAGTAATTGAATTTTCCCCAGCCATAGCCTTCTACGAAAGCTCAGAGTAAGGCAGAGCCTCTTAATTAGTTTGAAAGGAGAGCGCGGAGCCTGTCAGGCTTGACAAGAGCATCTTGCAGAAATCTGATGAAATCTGAAGGTGGCTGCTGATATGCTAACAATGAGCTGCTTCAGTGGGATCACTTCAGTTTGGAAGGATCAAATTACCCCTCTAAGAAAGGCCAGTTTTGACTAAACTAAAGGAAATTAAAAAAAAACCACCAAACCACTGACACAAACATGAGTAGCTTCTAGCAGAGTCCCCATGGAACCATTCTTCAGGATTTCTGGAGCATTTCTTCAGGGTGCCCAAATAGAATCACAGAATGGTTTAGGTTGGAAGGGACCTCAAAGTCTATCCAGTTCCAACCCCCTGGGTGCCCACATAGAATGGTTTAGGTTGGAAGGGACCTCAAAGATCATCCAGTTCCAACCCTCCAGGGACCCAAATAGAATCACAGAATCATAGAATGGTTCAGGTTGGAAGGGACCTCAAAAATCATCCAGTTCCAAGCCCCTGGGTGCCCAAATAAAATCATAGAATCATATAATGGTTTAGGTTGGAAGGGACTTCAAAGATCATCCAGTTCCAATCTGTCAGGGACCCAAATATATTCATAGAATCATAGAATGGTTAGGTTGGAAGGGACCTCAAAGCTCAGCCAGTTCCAACCCCTCTGTGCCATAGGCAGGGACACCTCCCACTAGAACAGGTCGCTCAAGGCCTCATCCAACATGGCCTTGACCAGCTCCAGGGAGGGAGCAGCCACAACCTCCCTGGGCAACCTGTGCCAGTGTCTCACCACCCTCACTGGAAAGAACTTCCTCCTAACATCCAGTTTCAATCTCCCCTCTGCCAGTTTAAAACCATTACCCCATGTCATTGACTTTGTTGGGTTGCTTCAGGCTTTGTTACTGGGTGGAAGGGAAAAAAAATACTTTTTTTCTCCCCCCCTCCTCTGAATCTCCTCCTAGCCTAAAAGTTTCAGGCTTTTGTTTCTCCTTTTATTTTAAATCCATGTGACTTGCAGCAGGGACAGCAAGAGCTTCAAGAGAGAGGAGTCATTCTCTAACACTAAACTTTTAATCCTCTAAGAATTATTATTTTTTTTCCCCATTTGAGACTGGTTCTGAATCATTTCAGTATTCAATGGTCCAGGGAGGACAGCAGCTACAGCTGATGCATTCTCCTAATGATCCTGAGCAAGTTCCTGGTGTCCCTGCACTGCACAGTGGATTACCTAACCAAAGGGGCAGCCTCTAGAGGCACAATCAGGACAAAGCCCCTGAACTGCCCTGTCCCAGATGATTAAAATGGTCTCTGGAAAGATAGAGAAGAATGACTCCAAGTCTTTGCAGGAGAACTAATGAAGACTGATTGCATGCAGCTCAAGTGCAATTCCCCAGCTCCACACCCATCCCTCCCTCCTCTCCTGCAGAAACCTCAGCTCCCCTCCATGTCCTCAGCTGCCTCTGCAGGGAAAGTGAAGGCACAAGCCATGTTCTGCTGGAGCTGTGCTGCTCATTGGTGAGCATGAAGATGGCAGCCTCAGGTCTGCATGGGGAGGGGTTACCAAGCAGACCTAGGACCCAGAAATCATGTCCTGAGCTGCATTAGGAGAAGTGTGGCCAGCAGGGCAAGGGAGGGGATTCTATCCCTTTACGCTGCCCTCTTCAGACCCCACCTGGAGCACTGTGTGCAGTTCTGGAGCCCCCAACACAGGAGGGACATGGAACTGTTGGAGAGAGTCTAGATGAGGGCCATGAAGACGATCAGAGAGCTGGAGAACCTCTGCTATTAGGACAGACTGAGAGAGTTTGGGGCTTTTCAGCCTGGAGAAGAGAAGGCTTAGAGGAGACCTTATAGTAGCCTTGACCCAGCTGCAGGACCTTGCACTTGGTCTTGAACCTCCTGAGGTTGGCTTGTGCCCACCTCTGCAGCCTGCCCAGGTCCCTCTGGATGCCATCCCTGCCCTCCAGCCTGGCTGCTGCACCACACAGCTTGGGGTCAGCAGCAAACTTGCTGAGGCTGCACTTGGTTGCTGAGGCTG
>VWZI01019557.1:48652-70971 GCA_013396835.1 Psilopogon haemacephalus
GAATAGAATAGAATAGAATAGAACAGAACAGAACAGAACAGAACATAGAATAGAACAGAGTGGAATGGAATGGAGTAGATTAGAACAGAGTGGAATAGAATAGAATGGGATGCAGTAGAATAGAATGGGATGGAACGGGACAATAGAATAGAATGGAATGGAATGGAATGGAATAGAATAGAATGGAATGGAATAGAATAGAATAGAATAGAATGGAATAGAATGGAATGGAATGGAATGGAATAGAATAGAATAGAATAGAATAGAATAGAATAGAATAGAATGGAATAGAATGGAATGGAATGGAATGGAATAGAATAGAATGGAATGGAATAGAATAGAATAGAATAGAATGGAATAGAATGGAATGGAATGGAATGGAATAGAATAGAATAGAATAGAATAGAATAGAATAGAATAGAATAGAATAGAATAGAATGGAATGGAATAGACCAGGTTGGAAGAGACCTCCAAGCTCATCCAGTCCAACTCCTCACTCCCTATCCAATAGTACTAAGTGCTCCATCCAGGCTTTTCTTGAACACCTTCAGGGATGGAGCAGTCTGATGGTTTCCACTGAGTGACAGCTTTGTGAAATCCAGAGGTTACGTGCAAGCTGGATGATACCTTTTTAAAACAGATAGTTATTAAGCTATAGGGAGAGACAATTCCTTAGGTGAGCTTCTTCCAAGCTGCACTGCTACCCTGATTAAAAATGCAGGCATTATTTCTACTCTGAGTGGATTTAGCTTCAGCCAGATGAGGCTGTCAGATATGGTTACACCTTTTCTTCTAAAATATAAAGCCTTATTGTACCAGAAATCTCTTTCTTCTCTCTGGATAATTCCAGCCTCTGATCATATTAACCTTCCCCTGGCTAAAGTGTTACCTGAGCTCTTGCAGCCTCTCACCAACTCTAATGACTCTAACCCTCACCCCAACTCCTAATGCATAGCTCTAACTCTAATCACCCTAACCTCAACATCTTTGCTCCCAAGCTTTGCTCAGTAAGAAAAAGCAAAGCTCTCCTGATATCCCAAGCATGTGGGAGACCTCTGTTGATGCAGGATAGTGCATGTCTGGAGATCCTTTAAAAATGACCTTGGTCCCAGGATTCCTCTGTTCACTGCATATATTTGTTTAAAGCCAGTCTGAACTGTGAGCCTTAAAGATCTGGAACTGATGGGACGGGAAGAAAGAGAACTGGTGTGACAGGGAAGGAATGGGAAGGGATGGTGGAAAATTCTGTTTCTCATTTGGGGCTGCTGGAAAGTTTTGGAGGTGTTTTTTAAATCCTAGGAGCAGATTATTTGGTGAGGTTTGCTCAAGCTGTGCCAGGGAGAGTGATTGGCATTGGGATGGGCTGCCCAGGGAGGTGGTGGAGTCACCATCCCTGGAGGTGTTCAAGCAAAGCCTGGATGGGGCACTTAGTGCCATGGTCTAGTTGATTGGATAGGGCTGGGTGATAGGTTTGACTGGATGAGCACAGAGGTCTCTTCCAACCTGGCTGATTCTATGATTCTGAGAGTTAGGGCATGGCTGTCAGGAGCCCATGGTAGACTAGAAAGGTAAAGAAGATGCAGTGGCCACATTCTTATCAGACAGCTCTGGCAATAATCTTTCCTGGCCACCACTGTGCCCATGATTCTTTTTCTTTCATTAATTTTTTTTGTGACTTCCAATGTTTTGCCCTGTGGTTTGTAAAGGAAAATTGACAGCTGTACAACTAGAAACTCATGAAAGTGCCTCTGGATGTGAGGAGGAAGTTTGGAGGTGAGGAGGAAGTTGTTCAGCATGAGAGTGGTGAGAGCCTGGAATGGGTTGCCCAGGGAGGTGTTTGGGGCCACATCCCTGGAGGTGTTTGCAGCCAGGCTGGATGAGGCTGTGAGTAGCCTGATGTAGGGTAGGGTGTCCCTGGGCATGGCAGGGGGGTTGGAACTGGCTGATTCTTGTGTTCCCTTCCTACCCTGACTGTTTCTATGAGTCTATGATTTCCATCTCAAGAGAGGCAAAGATCTAGGAACACTTCAAGACATGGTCCCCTGGGGATGTCATTTAAAGACCAATATTTTTTCATCCTTGAGCTAGAGCATCCTTTACAGATAGTTAAAACATAGCAGGTACTTCCAATCACAGAATGGTCTGGGTTGGAAGGGGCCTCCAAAGCTCATCTAGTCCAACCCCCCTGCATTCAGCAGGGACATCCTCCACTAGATTATGATACCCAGAGCCCTGTTGAGCCTCATCTTGAGTATCTCCAGGGTTGAGGCCTCAACTACCTCCCTGGGCAGCCTGTTGCAGTGTTCCACTACATCAAGTTGCTCAAAGATTTGTCAAGCTTGGCCTCGAATATCTCCAGGGATGAGGCTTCAACTACCTCCTTGGGCAACCTGTTGCACTGTTCCAGCAGCCTCCTGGTGCAGACACTTCTTCCTAACATCCACTCTAAACCTACTCCTCTCTAATTCTTTGACAGCTTTTGACTGGGATTTACAAACACAGAGAATTGCTGTGGTAACACAGAGTCTTTCCTCTCCCCTTTATAATAATATATTTTTATCTCTTATTTTCATTAAATATGCTTTTTTTTTTTTTTTTTTTTTCCTTCCCCTCCTTCTGGCAGACAAAACAGTACCACATTCCCCAGACAAAGCCTGTAGGTGTGTTGCCAAGGACAACAGTTTCAGACACCAATTGCTTTTGAACCACAATGCCTTTTGGTTGCTCTTTGTTGAAGGTCAGCTGTATGTTGCTATGTAAATGCCAGGCTTTCAACCCACCCTGTCTGAACAGCAATTTGGGGTGTTAGCAAACATCCATATCCCAGCCCTTTTGGCGTTAAGTTACAGGCTGCAAAGAGATCCAGCACGGATTCAGATTTCACATCACAGGATGACAGAAGCCCAGCATGGTGAGGGTTATAGAGTCATAGAATTATGGAAACAGTCAGGGTTGGAAGGCACCACAAGGATCATAGGATTGTCATAGAATGGTTTAGTTTGGAAGGGACCTCAAAGATCATCCAGTTCCAACCCTCCTGCCATGCCCAGGGACACCTCACGCTAGATCAGGTTGCCCACAGCCTCATCCAGCCTGGCTGTAAACACCTCCAAGGATGAGGCTTCCATCACCTCCCTGGGCAACCCCTTCCAGGGTCTCACCACACTCATGGTGATCAACTTATTCCTAACATCCAGTCTGAATCTACTCATTTCTAGCTTTGCTCCATTCCCCCCAAGTCCTATCACTACCTGGTATTCTAGAAAGTCCCTCCCCAGCTTTCTTGTACCCCCCCCTAAGACACTGAAAGGCCACAATAAGGTCACCTAGGAGCCTTCTCCTCTCCAGACTGAACAGCCCCAAGTCCCTCAGTCTCTCCTCATAGGTGAGGTGCTGCAGCCCTCTGAGCATCCTCATGGCCCTTCTCTGGACATGCTCCAGCACATCCATATCCCTCTTCTAATAGGGACTCCAGAACTGGATGCAGTACTCCAGGTGGGGTCTCACCCCTGCTGCCCACACTTCTCTTGCTGCAGCCCAGGCTCTGGTTGGCTTTCTGGGCTGCAAGAGGTTGGAAGTGATGTTTGGAGACCATCCACCCCCCCACCCCCACCACAGCTTCCCCCATAAACAAATTTTATAAAGCAGAGGGAAATATTCTTCAATGAGTAATGCCTAAAATGCAACTAAAAGGGACTCAGAGCAACTCAATAAAAAAAAAATCACAACTAAGGCTTTCCCCTTATCAGTTCAATGCACATGAAGGAAACCAAGCACAGTGCATTACTCAGCATCGCCCACTTGCCAAAGTACCATTGCAGTGTGGTTGCCTAGGCTTGATCCTGCACAGAACCACAGAATCATAGAATGGTGGGGGCTGGAAGGGACCTCTGGGAATCATCCAGTCCCCCCTCCTAAGCCATGGTCACCCAGAGCAAGCTGCACAGGAACACATCCAGGTGGGTTGTGAAAGCCTCCAGAGGAGGAAACTTCACAACCTCTCTTTTGCAGCCTGCTCCAGGGCTCCAACACCCTCAAAGTAAAGAAGTTTCTCCTTAAGTTCAAGTGAAATCTCCTGTGTTCTAGTCTGCATCCATTACCCCTAGTCCTGTCATTGGGCACCAATGAGAAGAGCCCAGCCCCAACCTCATGATGTCCACCCTGTAGATGCTCCTCCAAAGGGCAAATTTAAAAGCTGGCATCAGAGAGGAGATGCAAAGAGCACAAATTTCGCATCTGGCACTAAGTCTTCTGTTTTTTAAGAACCAAGTAGTCACAGGGCTGTTGTCTGGCCAGATGATACCTCTCCTACACAGGATCACAGGATGTTAGGGGTTGGAAGGGACCCAAGGAGATGGTGGATTCCAACCTTCCTGCCAGGGCACGCACCCAGAGAAATCCTGTGGTTGGAACTGGATGATCTTTGAGGTCCCTTCCAACCTAAGCCATTCTATGAACTCTCCCTCCAAACGAGCTGCTCGAAAAAGAATCTAACAACAGAAAAAGGCAGAAAAAATGTTAGAATTGAACCTGGGCGAGATGAAACCTGAGGGGATTTGGCTGAGCACAGCACCGAAGAGGACTGCTTACTGTACAACCACTAACTCTGTTTGATGAAGCACAGCTCCCTAAATAAATAAATGGCTCTGCAAATTCAGCAGCACAGGCTCAGGCGATGTAACCGAAGGAGATGAATCATTGATGATGTAACCACAAGGAACAGCAGAGAGGAAATGCAGAGATGACTTTTCAGAAGTGATGGGGATTAGTCAGGCTGTCAGTCACCCACAGGAGACAACAGAATGGTCAGTAAAAATTAGACTGTGAAATACAACAGAATCGTGGAATGGTTTGGATTGGAAGGGACCTCCAAAGCTCATCTAATCCAATCCCCCTACAGTCTCCAGGGACATTCTCCACTAGATCATAGAATCATAGAATGGTTTAGGTTGGAAGAAACCTCAAAGATCATCCAGTTCCAACCCCCCACCCTTGGCAGGGACACCTCCCACTAGATCAAGTTGCTCAAGGTCTCATCCAACCTGGCCTTGAACACCTCCAGGGAGGGAGCAGCCACAACCTCCCTGGACAACCTGTGCCAGTGTCTCACCACCCTCACTGCAAAGAGCTTCCTTCTACCATCCTGTTTCAATCTCCCCTTTGACAGTTTAAAGCCTTTAGTCCTCATCCCATCATTACAAGACCTTGTCAATAGTCCCTCCCCAGCCCTCCTGTAGCCCCCCTTCAGATACTGAAAGGCTCCTACAAGGTCTCCTGGAAGCCTTCTCTTCTCCAGGCTGCAGAGTCTCAACTCTCTCAGCCTGTCCTCATAGCAGAGCTGCTGCATCCCTCTGAGCATCTTGGTGGCCTCCTCTGGACTCACTCCAACCTCTCTTCGCGAAATCTGGGCTAATCTTCAGCTTGCACAGAGAAACTTTGGCTTCCTGGCATCCTTGTGTAGAAATCCCAACCCTGTCAGGCAGCTCAGCTTTTGTTTGTGATGCTGAACACAAATTTCCATAGCGGCATTGATATATCATTGTCTGCAAGTCACTGCCGTGACTGAGTTATTTATGCCCCTAAATATTTACCTATTCCATTTCAACCAGGGATCTATTTATCAGGCGAAGGCAATCACTGCGAAACAAAGCCAGCCTGTGGCTTGTGAAGCCTGACTACACATTAATCTTCCATGAAATAACAAGTCTTGTCCCTTCTTCCAAGCCAGCAGCAGCAAAATGGTTTCAGCCTGCTTTTTTTTCTCTTTTCTTTTTTTTTTTTAATCTTTTTTTAATTTTCTTTTTCTTTTTTTATTTTTTCTTTTTATTCTTTTCTTTTTCTTTTGCTTTTTTCTTTTTTCTTTTTCTTTTTTTCTTCTTTTTTCTTTCTTCTTTTTTCTTTTTCTTTTGCTTTTTTTCCTTCTTTTTTCTTTTTCTTTTTCTTTTTTCTTTTTCTTCTTTTTTCTTTTTCTTTATTTTTCTTCTTTTTTCTTTTTCTTCTTTTTTTTTTCTTCTTTCTTCTTTTTGTTCTTTTTTTTCTTTTTTTTTTAATTTTCTTTTTTTTGTGGTAGAAGAAAATTGTCCTTTTGAGAAGTTCTACTCAACGTATTTAGCGCCCTCTGCATATTTCATAGGATGATGGATCAGTATGAAATGAACATAAGAAGTAAGTGCAGCAGCAGGCAGTTATTTGATAACAGTCTCACCTTCCAATGCAAGAATTAGCTGCTGCTTGGCATGCATAGCCCTTGGGCTCATAGATTTTTTTTTCTTTCTTTCTTTTCTGGACCTGAGCAAAGCCTTTGACACAGTCCCACATCACATCCTGGTCTCCCAAGCTGGTGACACATGGGTTTGATGGGTGGACCAACAGATGGATAAAGAACTGGCTTGATGGCCCCACCCAAAGAGTGGCTGCCATTGCCTCCATGTCCAAGGGGAGGCACTGAAAAGTGGAGTCCCTCAGGGTTCAGTCCTGGGAAAAGTCTTGTTCAACATCTTTGTGGCTGACATGGGCAGAGGCATTGAGTGCAACCTCAGGAAGTTTGCTGATGACCCCAAGCTGTGTGGTGCAGCAGCCAGGCTGGAGGGCAGGGATGGCATCCAGAGGGACCTGGACAGGCTTAGTGGCCGCCTCTGGACTGGCTCCAACAGTTCCATGTCCTTCTTGCATTGGGGTCTCCAGAACTGATGTGGCTTCTAAACAGAGAAGCCCCAGTGGATCCTCAGAGGCAATGTTTCTCCCAGCTCTGTGCAGGTCTGTCATGCTCTCCAGACACAGGTCCAAAGAAACAGAGTGGACCTTCCAGTGCCTCCCACAAAGATGGTGCAAGAAGTTGGCATTTCTGTCCAGGATGTCCTTAGAAAGGCAGGATCCAGCAGGCAGTGGTGGATGAGGTGTGGGACACAACCCAGCAGGCAGTGGTGGATGAGGTGTGGGACACAACCCAGCAAGAAACAGCAACTTCCCCAACGCACAGCAGCAGCACTGATGTCTCTGCCAGGGTCAGAGAGCCACATCACCAGCAAAGCATCTTTAGGGCCCAGCAACAGAAGCTAAGCTGTGCTGGTTGGTTTCAACGACCCAGCCACGCAGTCACACTCAAGTAAGTTTTTAATTACACCTCCAATCTATTAATGGATCACTTAATTGCTCTTCACCTCTTGCAGCGCACAGGCTGCTGAGCTAATCGAAAGCATTTCAGGGCCATTTTAGCATGACTCTCTTTGCCCAGAAGTAGGAGAGGGGGAAATACCTACCTTATCCCCATGGCTCTGCCTCCAGAGACTTACCTCCAGAGCATTGCAGCTAAGTCTCCATCCATGGAGGTGCTCAAGAAATGTGTGGACACGACACCTCAGGACGCAGCCAGCAATGGCCACAGGGGTCTCAGATTGACATCTGGAGTTGGTGATCTTCGAGGTCTTTGCCAGCCAAAACAATTCTAAGACCCAAAGCTGGGTCTGGCATTGTTTTGCCAACCAAAACAATTCTATGACCCAAAGCTGGGTCTGGCATTGTTTTGCCAACCAAAACAATTCTAAGACCCAAAGCTGGGTCTGGCATTGTTTTGCCAACCAAAACAATTCTAAGACCCAAAGCTGGGTCTGGCATTGCTTTGCCAACCAAAACAATTCTATCACCCAAAGCTGGGTCTGGCATGTTATGGTGGAGTAGCTGAAGAGAAAGAGGAAGCAGCAGACGTGGTGCCAGGGTGGAAAGAGTGATTGGCATTGGGATGGGCTGCTTGGGGAGGTGGTGGATTCCCCATCCCTGGAGGTGTTGAAGAGGAGGCTACCGTGGGTTAGATAATTAGAAGGGCTAGATTGGACTTAATGGTCTTAGAGGTCTTTTCCAACCTGGTAAATTCTGTGATTCAGTGAAGAAATGGATTTTATCATAACATGGTGCCCATCTCATTTCTCTTGCAGTAATTTATGCATAATGTAGTGATTCCTAATTTGTTCTGAATCTGCTTTTCAGGAGCTAAATCCCTACATCCTTTCTCAAGCTCACAAAGTCATTTTGCTTGCTCTGGTAAAGCAGGCTGGTCTGGAAACAATTTCTTTTATCAGTTCAACATTTTTCCCAGTATCAGAAAAAGGAAAAAAAACCCCACACAAAATAAAAAAACCTAAAGAAGCCTGACTCAGGCATTGGCCTGCTGAGATAACACTCCAGAACTGCATTCAGGAGGGAAAAAAAAAGCAAGATAACATGTTTAATGTATTCCAAGTTCAGCTTGCTGGGGGTGAAACTCCTATTACTTTGTGCTTCTAAAATCCCCTACAGTTTGCATACCTTGTAATTAAAAACTCACACCCACAAAGGCAACCAGAGTGTGATACTGGGGGGAAAAATAAAGAGAGCATGCTGGTGATGCATCCCAGAACCTGTGACTATGGACTTTCTGATTCTCTCTCATTCCCTAATTCACAGAATCATAGAATCAGTCAGGGTTGGAAGGGACTACAAGGATCATCTAGTTCCAACCCCCCTGCCATGCCCAGGGACACCCTACCCTACACCAGGCTGCCCACAGCCTCTGCCAGCCTGGCTGCAAACACCTCCAGGGATGTGGTCCCAAGCACCTCCCTGGGAGAGGGAGAGAATCCAGCGGAGGCTACAGAGATACTGAGGAGACAGGAACATCTCTCTTACAAGGAGAGGCTGAGAGACCTGGAGCTGCTTATTCTGGAGAAGAACAGCCTGAGAGAGCATCTTCTCAACACTGACCAATATCTAAAGGATGGACATCACGAGGTTGGGGCTGGGCTCTTCTCATTGGTGCCCAATGACAGGACTAGGGGCAATGGGTACAAACTAGAAACAGGAGGTTCCACTTTGAGGGTGTTGGAGCCCTGGAGCAGGCTGCCCAAGAGAGTTTGTGAAGTCTCCTTCTCTGGAGGCTGTGGAAGATGTCCCTGCCCATGGCAGGGAGTTGGAACTGAATGGGCTTTAAGGTCTCCTCCAACATAAACCATTCTTTGTCCTGGAGCAACGTGTGAAGTTCTGGAGCCCCCAACACAAGAAGGACATGGAACTGTTGGAGCCAGTCCAGAGGAGAGCACCAAGATGCTCAGAGAACTGCAGCAGCTCTGCTATGAGGACAGGCTCAGAGAGTTGAGACTCTGCAGCCTGGAGAAGAGAAGGCTTCCAGGAGACCTTATAGTAGCCTTCCAATATCTGAAGGGGGCTACAGGAGGGCTGGGGAGGGACTATTGACAAGGTCTTGTAACGATGGGATGAGGACTAAAGGCTTTAAACTAGCAGAGGGGAGATTGAAACCGGATGTTAAGAGGAAGTTCTTCACAGTGAGGGTGGCGAGATGCTGGCACAGGTTGCCCAGGGAGGTTGTGGCTGCTCCCTCCCTGGAGGTGTTCAAGGCCAGGCTGGATGAGGTCTTGAGCATCCTGTTCTAGTGGGAGGTGTCCCTGCTTATGGCAGGGGGTTGGAACTAAATGAGCTTTGTTGTCCCTTCTAACCTAAACCATTCTATGATTCCTATTAAATTTCCACAAACTTTCAAATGTTGACATTCTGAAATTGGAGGATTTCACAGAAAATCTGTGTTTTCTTTCCTTCTCTTCTTACTATTTTCTAATACATGATCTGGTTACCCCTGCCCTGAGCTGGAGCTCAGCTGGGTGAAAAGGTTACATCCCCCAGTGCGGCAGAGCAGCTTCTCACCACCACCTCCCTGGGAAAAACTGGCACCCTTTCAAAGTGCTCAGCTGCCTGCTCCCTAACCTTATTCAGTCAAACCCATCGGGTTCAGTTAAAACGTGTTAATATTTGCTTAAGCAAAGCTCCCACCTAGAGCTGACCCTGTCCAGGGAGCTTTCAACCCCAGTCCCCTTCACCACCTCTCACCCTTCCTCCCTTTCCTACCAGAGATTAGCACCTCCTCAAGCCTGCCACTTTAACTGCTGGGGGGTTAATCATTTCAGACTTTAGGGTATGCAGTACAGCTAAAGACAGGAACTGGCTGTAACCTTTCCCTGCTTGGAACTATGTTGGCTACTCTGCAACCATCTCCAGCTGAGGAGTGGTTGTGCATATCCTGTAGATCCCCTGGATACTGGATATCCTGGTGGACAAGAAGCTATCCATGGCACAGCAAATGTGCCCTGGTGGCCAAGAAGGCCAACGGGATCCTGGGGTGCATTAAGAGGAGAGTGGGCAGCAGATGGAGGGAGATTCTCCTCACCCTCTACTCTACCCTGCTGAGACCTCACCTGGAGTTCAGTTTTGGGTTCCCCAGTTCAAGAGGGACAGGGATCTACTGGAGAGAGTCCAAGGGAGGGCTACCAAGATGGTAGAATGGTAGATGGGCTACCTCCCTCCCTGGAGATGTTCAAGGCCAGGTTGGATGAGTGATCTCTTCTAGTGGGAGGTGTCCCTGCCTGTGGCAGAGAGGGGTTGGAAAGCTGAACTGGGTGAGCTTCAAGGTCCCTTCCAACCTAAACCATTCTATGATTCTATAAGTGCAGGAGGATGACTGCTGGCCAAGGGTTGGAAGATGCATTTTTGTAGGCAAGGCTGGAGCCACTTCACCCAGAGCTTCCAGTGCTTCAGCAGAGCTGCAGAGCATCTTCTAACCCAGACTGCTCTGGAGGCTCACAGTGGGTCAGTGTTAGGCTTTTCAAGATCCTAGATTGCACAAACAAAGCCCCTGAAGAAGAAATTTGGAAGCCTGCACAGCAGCTCCCACAGAAGCAGCCTTGCCCTTCTCTTGTGTTCACCCAACGCGCTTGCAGCTGGGTGTGGATGAGCAGAGAGCTCAGCCCTCAGAGCAAGCTGCTGCCTGGAAGGTGAATCCAAACAGGCATATTTTGAACAGAACAGACACCTTTGTCCTGAAGTGATTTAAAGGCCCTTGCATGAATGTGCCCATATGACATTTTACTAGCAAAAAGGCAGAGGAAACCATCAAGAGCTAGAAGCACTGACTGAGAGTCCTGCTGTCACCCTGTCACCCAGTAACAGACCACAGACATCACATAACTCTGCAAAGGCACAAAAGTGAGGCTCCTCAGGCTTTGTCCAAGCTTGGCTTGGCCTGGCCTGGAGCTTTGGTTTAGCTCAGTTAACTGTGACAGGGGTGGTTGGGGCCACTTCCCTGGAGGTGTTTGCAGCCAGACTGGCTGAGGCTGTGGGCAGCCTGGTGTAGGGTAGGGTGTCCCTAGGCATGGCAGGGGGGTTAGAACTGGATGATCCTTGTGGTCCCTTCCAACCCTGACTGATTCTATGGTTCTATGATTCTATGATTCTGTGATTCTATGATTCTGTGATTCTATGATTCTGTGATTCTATGATTCTGTGATTCTATGATTCTATTCTAAGGCAGAGCTCCACTCCCTCTCACTTTCCCAAGTCCCTTTTTGCTGCTGCACTGGAATTGCTTCTAATGAGCACAGGTGTGACTGAGAAGAGCTTCAGCACGCATCCAAAAGCATTGCTGCTGCTGCTGCTTAACATATAAGGTAAGTGTGTTTCAGAGAAATGGCTTTTCTCCCTCTCTGTACAGCCACTCTTACTAAATAGATCCTTCTAAATGTCAGGCTCCCTGATGAAGCAAACACAGGGTGAGTCATAAGCTTCTTTAAATGCAATGCCACCGTACTGCAAAAGCTGGAAATGGCTTTTAATTTTCTCTTTAATGATCCTGAAAAGTGCCTATCTGGAAGATGCCCGAGCCTGACACCTGAGGCAGAAGTACAGATGCAGTTTCTTATTCTCTGTAAATCACTGCCCATTCAGTGTTTCTTATTGTAGTCGTCGGGTTGGGGTTTGTTGGTTTGGTTTTGTTTTGTTTTGTTTTGTTTTTTTTTTCCCTTCTCTTCTCAGAATTCAATAAATCATATCATGAGGTTTAATCACAGCCTTCTGTATGAGTTATGAAATAATCATTGTCTGCTACATTATTCCTCCTTGATAACTCTGGCCTACAGTGGAACTCCACACAAAGTCCTTTGCTCTGAATAGCTAATGTTGGGATTTTGGGTTTGTGGGATTGTTTCTTTTTGCAGAGAAACAACAGCAGCAGCCCATAATAGTCTCCTTTTCACTAAGCTCCAACACACCAGAAAGTCCACAGTGTTTCTTGTACTGTGAGACTCAGGTACACAAGACAGGGACTTTGTTGCACAGTGAACTCCACACAAAGTCCTTTGCTTTGAATAGCTAAGGTTGGGATTTTGGGTTTGTGGGATTGTTTCTTTTTGCAGAGAAACAACAGCAGCAGCCCATAATAGTCTCCTTTTCACTAAGCTCCAACACACCAGAAAGTCCACAGTGTTTCTTGTACTGTGAGACTCAGGTACACAAGACTGGGACTTTGTTGCACAGAGGAGCTCCATACAACATCCTTTGCTCTGAATAGCTAAGGTTGGGATTTTGGGTTTGTGGAGTTTCTCTTTTGCAGAGGACAAAGCAGCTCAGGGAAGTGGTTCTGAAGAAAGAAAGGAAAGACAAGCCCAGGCTGCTCAATCTGATTTACAACCACAATCCTAAAACCCAGCCCAATTTTGGAGCCATTTACAAATCCGCTAACATCCAATCTGTCTCTCCAGCTTTGTTTCTGAGCCGTTTTTGGCTTCACATCTGCTTCTTCATGAATCTCTTGTTCCTTTAACTGCTTGGCTTCTGCTGGCTCGTTCTGCTTCTGTGGTGGCTGTGGCTGTCTCCCAGTATTCTGTGTATTTCTGAGCAGCTGCCCTGTGCAAGCCATAAGAATCTTCTGCAGAACACTCGTGTTGTTTCCACAGATGTAGCTGGGATGCTCAGAGCAGACACAGTCCCTCTGCTCGGCAGTGAAATGTTAAGAAGCTTGACACAGCAAAAGACTGTGTGAGGAAACATCAAAATCAGATGGCTCATGGAAATAGCCTCCAGTTATGGATGGGCAGGACAAGTGGATGGATTATCTTCCTTCTCCACTGCATCTCTGGAGTGAAGCAGGAAATCTACATTTTGGTTTTGACTTCCCTCCACCATCACCCCTTTAAAGTGATTTCCTGCCACTGGAATTCCATTACCTTTAACTAAGCTAGAGCTGATTTATGATTTATCCTGCATGGAAGAGGAGGAACCCCTAGTCCTAGCAAAAGATATTTCTTTGCAGGGCTGACATCACAAGCCAGCTGCAGTTAGCCCTTCCATGCCACCACGGATACTTGGTAGGAAAAGACATCACTTACACAGGTGCCCTTTAAAAAAAAATAAATCCATTTACTAAAGAGGCTGGAAAGGTTTTCCTGCATCAGCTGATGGGTCAGCCTTGGTGGAGGAATCAGATGCCTCCTCATCTCACAGCTGCCATGAGGCAAAAGGGGAAATCAAATAAATCAATAAATCAAAGTGGCCACGACACACAGCAGCACTGAGCTGGTGCTTGTATTTCAGAAGACAGCTTTTTGTCATGTTTTGCTAAAGAGCTGCATCTTTGCAGATGGAATTGGCATTGCACAACAGGTGAAGCTGCTCTGGGATGGGGGTAAGGGGTTGGGCGCGATGACCTTTGGAGGTCCCTTCCAACCCAGACCATTCTATGACCTCTGGAGGTCCCTTGCAAGCCTCCACCATTCTGTGAGCCTGTGATTTGCAACGCCACCCTTTACAATTCAGTGTGCTAGGGCAGCATTTTACACGTGTAGACTTTAATTTTGGGAGCAGATGGGGCTGCTGCCACGCTGAAAAAAGGGAGCTGGTAGCTTTAAGTGCTGACAGTAGAGCTGGGGTGCCAGCTCCCCTGCTCTGTTTTGGGATTGCTCCTCTCCAAATTCATCTCCCAAGCAATTCCAGTCTCCCTTGGTGACAGCAGCAGGTTTGAATGCAGATATTTAAGGGGAGCTCTGTCTGCCTGGCACAGCCTGTCCCTTTCAACTGGCATCTGAGTGACAGTTGCTTGTTAGGGGAAATAACCAAGACGAAGCATTCGAAATGACATTTTCCTACGAAGAAAAACAAACAAATCAACAGACACAGAGGGCGACGAGACTGAAAGTTCATCTCGTGGGAGCAGGGAAGAAAATCAGTCCAAATTAGTGAAGGCTATCAGCTCTCAGGTGAGGTAGGAGGAGGGAGAGGCTGCGGATTCAGAACTGGAGCAGCTCTTGCAGCTGTGTTTGTGTGCAGCCTCCTGCCACCCCTCTTAGCTGCTGCTTAGTACTGAGGGTGGTTCGTGCCGCTCTGCAGGCTCAGTCTTCCTCATCCCACAGTAATTAATTGGTGCTCCTGCCATATGCTGGGTGCAGCAACATCTCTGGCAGCCAAGTGGTCACACGCTCCACTGTGGCAGAAACTCTGCCTCCTCGTTTGGATCCGAACGTTAGTTCAGCGCGGAGTAATTAAACCTTCACGGTAAACCCTGCAGAGGCCACTTCAGTGCTGGTCTTAAGTGCTCCCAGAAGGAATAAATCCTCCCTAATGAAAGCAGCACTGAATGCTGAATGAAGCTGGGGTGGAGGTGGGGTGGGGTGGGGGGTGCTGCAGAATCAGCCTTTGGGATTGAGGGGTTTAGAAGCCATCACCACCAAGTGCTCAGAAGGACAAGTAAATTGTGTGTGGTAGCTTAGCTCCCTTGTCTTACCTGCTTGAATGATAGAATCATAGAGATGTTGAGGTTGGAAGAGGCCTTGGAGGTCACCAAGCCCAACCACTCACCTGGAGGTCACAACCCCACTACTGCTGCTAAGCCACTGCCACTAAACCACATCTCGGAGCACCTCACCTGTGCCTCTTCAACACTTCCAGGGATGGGGACTCCACCACCTCCCTGGGCAGCCTGTTCCAATGGCTGAGAACTTATTCTGGGAAGAATGTTGTCCTGCTGCCCAAGCTGAGCCTCTGGCACAATGTGAGGCTGTTTCCTCTTCTCTTTCCCTGCAATGGTGTCCTATTAAAACATTTTACCTTGCTTGGTAGTTAACCAAGTTATGGCAGAACTTATTGTGGACTTCCAGGATCTGAAGGGGGCTACAAAAAAGCTGGGGAGGGACTTTTTAGGCTTTCAGGTAGTGAAAGGACTAGGGGGAATGGAGCAAAGCTGGAGGTGGGGAGATTCAGATTGGATGTGAGGAGGAAGTTGTTGAGCGTGAGAGTGGTGAGAGCCTGGAATGGGTTGCCCAGGGAGGTGTTTGGGGCCACATCCCTGGAGGTGTTTGCAGCCAGGCTGGCAGAGGCTGTGGGCAGGGTAGGGTGTCCCTGGGCATGGCAGGGGGGTTGGAACTAGATGATCCTTGTGGTCCCTTCCAATCCTGACTGATTCTATGATTCTATGATTCCAAATTTGTGAGATACCCTCATGCTGCATGCATCCTCACACTGAACTCTGCTTCAGCATTTAATTAAGTGTAAACTAGCTAGGAACCTCTGGACAACTAAAGGTTAAAGAAAGAAGAGTAAATATCAAATTAAAATTAAATGCAATGAAGGTTCTTTTTCTTCATTGTGGTATTTTCCCAGGTTATGCCTTTATGAGTTTTCTAAATGGCATCATCTGTTAACTGATGGAGCAAAGCTGGAGGTGGGGAGATTCAGACTGGATGTGAGGAGGAAGTTGTTGAGCATGAGAGTGGTGAGAGCCTGAAATGGGTTGCCCAGGGAGGTGTTTGGGGCCACATCCGTGGAGGTGTTTTCAGCCAGGCTGGCAGAGGCTGTGGGCAGGGTAGGGTGTCCCTGGGCATGGCAGGGAGGGTTGGAACTAGCTGATCTTTGTGGTCCCTTCCAACCCTGACTGATTCTATGATTCTATGGTTCTACTTATGCCAGAGAGCAACCCCTGCAAAGCAGCCCAGTTTTGCCAGGACTGTGAAAAATGAATCAATAGCAGGACCAAATGAAATTGTTCTCGCAGGCTTGGGCAGAAGCATCCCATCCTTATCTGCGCACAGCCAGAGAAACAGGCTGAGAGGTGGATCTTTAGTGCAGCTGGCAGGTTGGGAAGCACATGGGTACTTTAGAAGCAATGGTATAATTGAAAATGCTTTCCCTGGTGGCTTCTTAAGCCACACAAATACCCCTGGAAAATCCAGCCTCCTGATGGACAGCTTCAGAGATCCACTGGTCAAGGGTGCCTGGGAAGCCATCTGCTCAACACAGACTTGCACCATGTCTAATCAGGCTCCAAGATGCAGAAGCCTTTCTGAGACTGCCATTTCCCCAGGGGGTGACTTGCTAAGCCTGTGCCAGGGTACACAAGCCTTGGTGAGGCCACCAGCTGTTCCTCAGAAGATTGCTGTGGCACGGCGCAGAAGAATCATAGAATCAGTCAGGGTTGGGAGAGACCACAAGGATCATCTAGTTCCAACCCCCCTGCCATGACCAGGGACACCCTACCCTACATCAGCCTGCCCACAGCCTCTGCCAGCCTGGCTGCAAACACCTCCAGGGATGTGGCCCCAAACACCTCCCTGGGCAACCCATTCCAGGCTCTCACCACTCTCATGCTCAACAACTTCCTCCTCACATCCAATCTGAACCTCTCCACCTCCAGCTTTGCTCCATTCCCCCTAGTCCTGTCACTATCTGAGAGCCTAAGAAGTCCCTCCCCAGCTTTTTTTGTATCCCCCTTCAGATCCTGGAAGTCCACAATAAGGTCACCTTGGAGCCTCCTCTTCTCCAGACTGCACAGCCCCACCTTACTGGCACAGTCAGTGTTGCTCTCCTTCACTCCAGCTGGAAGCTTTTTCCTATATGGCAAAAAAAATTTTCCTTTTTCTGGCAAAATGGACAGTATTAAGTGGTTAGATAATATTAAGTGAAGCAACTGAAGAAGTCGAAACAAAGGACCAGCCAACCTAGAATTTAGTAATTATTATCATAATCTCAGGTTTCCCCAGGCATTAGGAATCTATTTTTAATGCATCTCAGGTTAGGGCATGATCTGCAGCCTCAGCCAACTGCCTTGAGCTTCTGTAACCCAGGCAGGTACTAATTATGTAGGCAAATACAGCACTTGATGCTTGCCAGCCATTGATCCATGTGATTGCTCCATCACTGTTCCTCCTTGCTGTTCATCTCTCCCTTTACCTTCCCCAATGTCACACCCAACAGAGCTGATCTATAAAAGCCCTTTCAGTTCTCATCTGTAGCAGACAAAATCCTTTCAAAAAGCTAATCTCAGGCTTTGTTTCATTTGACACTAACACATGAAGCCTCAGAGGGCTCTGTATTGTGCTGTCAGCTCACATTTCTCAGTGCTGTAGGACTGAGAAGATGAAAATGAAGTGGCAAGCCAGGGCTCCCTCCACCAGCACCAGTGGGTAACTGGTTCAGGCTCCCCTCTTCAGCACATTTTTTTTGCAGGCAGGGGAACAACTCTCTCCCTGTACATGCAAAAGTTTCATTTTCTCTCTCCTGTAACCTTGCTCTGAGCTCCTGCCAGCGCTGCATGGAGATTGCAGGAACCCCTCAGGCTCCAGCCTCCAGCCACATCCTTGCCACACAGAAGGGCAAGGCCAAGTGTAAGGTCCTGCATCTGGGTTGGTGCAATCTCAAGTACAACTCCAGGCTGGGTGGTGAGTAGCTGAGAGCAGCCCCATGGAAAAGGACCTGGGGGTCAGGGGTGATGCAAAGCTCAACATGAGCCTACAGTGTGCACACACAGCCCAGACAGCAACTGTGTGCTGGGCTGCAGCAAGAGCAGCTGTGGGCAGCAGGGCAAGGGAGGGGATTCTGCCCCTTTGCTCTGCTCTCTTCAGACCCCACCTGCAGCACTGTCTGCAGCTCTGCAGCCCCCGGCACAAGGAGGACATGGAACTGTTGGAGCCAGTCCAGAGGAGGCCACCAAGATGCTGAGAGGGCTGTAGCAGCTCTGCTATGAGGAGAGGCTGAGAGAGCTGGGACAGCCTGGAGAAGAGAAGGCTTTGAGGAGACCTTAGAGTAGCCTTCCAGTATCTGAAGTGGGCTACAGGAAGGATGGGGAGGGAATATTGACAAGGTCTTGTAATGGTAGGCTGAGGGCTAATGGGTTCAACTTGGCAGAGGGGAGATTGAAACTGGATGTTAGGAGGAAGTTCTTCACAGTGAGGGTGGTGAGACACTGGCACAGGTTGCCCAGGGAGGTTGTGGAGCACAGAATCACCCAATGTGATCTTTGATCAAAGATCACATTGGGTGATTCTGTGCTCCACAATCTCCCTGGAGGTGTTTGAGACCAGGCTGGATGAGTTCTTGAGCGTCCTGCTCTAGTGGGAGGTGTCCCTGCCTATGGCACAGGGGGTTTGGAACTGGCTGATCTTTGAGGTCTCTTCCAACCTCAACCATTCTATGATTCTATAAGGGGACCAGCAGCTCCTAAGGCTCCTGTTGGGCAGCAGCATTGCTGCCAGCAGCCAGACACAGCAGCAGCCATGCTTGCTGCTCTCGCACAGACATCTGTCTGCAGCTGATAAAAGATTGTCCTTGTAGCTGGAATTTCCTCTCTTCTGAGTGCTTTAGCAGCATGCACAGGGTGCTCTCAGTTGCTTTCTGTGGACAGTGCTGTCTGCTGTGAGAGGCAGCTGCTGGCCCATGCTGCCCATGGACATTTTTGACCCTGCTGGTTCGTGGCCTCTCACCACACACCAGTGAAGCACAGCAAACACCTGCCAGAACCTTCTGCTGCAGGAGAAAGAATTTGACAGAGCTTTGACTTGGGCTTGTTTTGTGTTGTGTTGGTTTTTTTGTTAGGGTATTTTTTTTTGTTACACTCAGTCCTTTCGGATGACTCAGCTTAACCTGAACAGATGCGGTCAGGACGTTGGTAAGCTTGTAGAGAACATTCCACACAGCTTCAAGGTGCACCGTGGGAGGTTTAGATCAGATGTTAGAAGAGACTTCTTCCCTGAAAGGGTTCTCAGACACTGGAACAGGCTGCCCAAAGAGGTGGTTGCATCCCCATCCCTGGAGGTGTTCCAGAGAGGCAGAGGTGTGGTGTATCAAGCCCCAGCCTTGATACGGTTAGAAACTGGTTGGACTGGGTGAGCTTAAAGAACTTTTCCAACCCAAACAAACAATTCTGTGACTCTACAGCAAGGCCATGCAAGTGTTTTCAGTGCAGGAGCACTTCACTCACTTTTCTCCTAAGTGACTTTCAGCTTCTTTTCCTCTTTCTGAAGAACATCTTCAGAGGAGAAATGTCTGTTAGTGGTTCCTCTAAAGAAGCTCTAGAGACAGGGGCTGGTATCCCCTTGTGATGTAGACCTGAGTCAGGCATCACACACTTCAGTTAGAGTTCATGGAGAAAACGAGACACTTCTGTCACCCATTTCCTTTCATCCCAGAGCAGACAGCTCGAGGAGCTTGCAGGAGCCCCACTCCAATGGGTTTTCTGCTCCTTGTTCATTACTGAAGGGCTTGGGGGCAGCCTGCTCATACATTCCTCATCATTACAACCAACAGTTAACCACGGTGAATGCTAAGCAACCCCCTCCAGTTCAGTGGACCTGGCTACCCATTTTTCATTAGGTTCCTGTGAAGCAAGAGGAAACTACCCCCTGGCAATACAATCTGAGCTGCTTTCCAGGATCTCAGCAGTGAGCAGGACTGAGGAGGAGGAAGAGGAGCCAGCACCATCTGGGCAGCCAGCTCACCACGGAGCTCCACAGGACAGGCTTTGAGAGCCTCTGTTCCACAACATGGCATGCACAATATTTTCATGGCATTAGCATCTGGGGATGACTCCAGCAGAAGAGATGCACAAAAGGGCCTTTCACATGCACATGGATGGGAGCTCCTCTGGCAGAACTCAGGAAGGTCATAGAATCATAGAATGGTTTAGGTTGGAGGGGAGATCAAAGATCAGCCAGTTCCAACCCCCCTGTGCCATAGGCAGGGACACCTCCCACTAGGTCGTCCAAGGCCTCATCCAGCCTGGCCTTGAACACCTCCAGGGAGGTTGTGGAGCACAGAATCACCCNTCCTCCTAACATCCTGCTTCAATCTCCCCTCTGCCAGTTTAAACCCATTCCTCCTCATCCTGTCATTACAAGACCTTGTGAATAGTCCCTCCTCAGCCCTCCTGTAGACCCCCTTCAGATACTGGAAGGCTACTCTAAGGTCTCCTCAAATCCTTCTCTTCTCCAGGCTGTCCCAGCTCTCTCAGCCTGTCTTCATAGCAGAGCTGCTGCAGCCCTCTAAGCATCTTGGTGGCCTCCTCTGGACTGGCTCCAACAGTTCCATATCCTGCTTGTGCTGAGGGCTGCAGAGCTGCAGACAGTGCTGCAGGTGGGGTCTGAAGAGAGCAGAGTAGAGGGGCAGAATCCCCTCCCTTGCTCTGCTGCCCACAGCTGCTCTTGCTGCAGCCCAGCACACACTCACAGGGTCAGCTCATGTTGAGCTTTTCATCACCCCAGACCCCCAGGTCTTTTTCCTTGGGGCTGCTCTCAGCCATTCCCCATCCAGCCTGGAGTTGTGCTTTGGGGATGCTTTCGATTAGTGCCTAAGGAGGGAGGAAAAGGGCAGGGGAACACTGAGGGCCACTGTATCCTGACCATCCCCATCACTTCACCTGCATGTCTAATGAGGGAGGCTGCAGGTGCTGAGTGAGTGAAGCCAGAGGAGAAAATACAGGATCTGTCCTTGAAGGAAGGAAAATGGAAATGAAGGCTGGTGATGGATTTTGCTTCCAATCCACACAAAGGGACCTGTAATCTTCATTGTAGTTAGTGGATAAATCATAGAATCAGTCAGGGTTGGAAGGGACCACAAGCATCATCTAGTTCCAACCCCCCTGCCATGCCCAGGGACACCCTACCCTAGATCAGCCTGGACAGATCTAGTAGCAGAAATCCATGGCTTTGGGGTAGAAATCCATGGGTTTGGGGTAGAAATCCATGGCTTTGGAGCTGATCAAGATGTGTGCAAGACAGAACAGGGTCACACCTGCCTTATTTAGTGCTCTCCTCTCCCAAGCACCCATTAGGATGACAGGCTGAGCTGCACAGTTCTGCAGTCTGAAGGTCAGTTTGTTCCTCCTGAATTCTGACCAAAAGATCTCCTAATTAACACTGTTATGTCCTCAGGTCTACATCTTGGAAAGAGAAGCTTAGATCCTGGAAATCACCAACCAGCAAATCTGAGCATGTCTTTCCCCAGTGAATCTCCTCTTAACTGCAGCTGTCAGTTTTAATGTTCAAGTATTTAGAGACCAGACTTCATGGTTTTGTTTTTTTTTTTCGAGGTAAAGGCCTCCTTAAGTCTCATTTTAATTAACAAGAGGTGCTTGAATACACTGGTACTTACTGGTATTGCTAATTACTGCTCCTTTCTTCCAGTTGAAGCAAAGAGATTTTCCAGCAGGCTCAGAACTCAGCTCCAGGGTTCTTTTATAGCTGAACAGAAGAATCTATGACACACAGAGGTCATGATGAATACAGTCCTGAGAGCAACATTATTTCTGGCAGTGTGCACTTGCAGCCCAGAAAGCCAACCAGAGCCTGGGCTGCATCAGGAGAAGTGTGGCCAGCACGATGAGGGAGGTGATTCTCCACCTCTACTCTGCCCTGCTGAGACCCCACCTGGAGTACTGTGTCCAGTTCTGGAGCTCTTGGGACAAGAGGGATGTGGACATGCTGGAGGTGTCCAGAGAAGGGCCATGAGGATGCTCAGAGGGCTGCAGCAACTCTGCTATGAGGATAGACTGAAAGAGTTGGGGCTGTTCAGCCTGGAGAAGAGGAGACTCTCAGGTGACCTTCTTGTGGCCTTCCAGGATCTGAAGGGGGCTACAAAAAAGCCGGGGAGGGACTTTTTAGAGTGTCAAGGAGTGACAGGACTAGGGGGAATGAGCAAAGCTGGAGGTGGGGAGATTCAGACTGGAGATGAGGAGGAAGTTGTTGACCATGAGAGTGGTGAGAGCCTGGAATGGGTTGCCCAGGGAGGTGTTTGGGGCCAGATTCATGGAGGTGTTTGCAGCCAGGCTGGCAGAGGCTGTGGGCAGCCTGATGTAGGGTAGAGTGTCCCTGGGCATGGCAGGGGGGTTGGAACTGGATGATCCTTGTGGTTCCCTCCCAACCCTGACTGATTCTATGATTCTTATTGCTTTCATCCTCTAAAAAGAAAAAAAAAAAGAAAAATAAATTAATGTAAGCCCCAGCCCCACTAGCCAAATGTTTGATCTGGCCAGAATAACACTGTGGTAGCTGTGAGTAACTGACTCATAAATTTTCAGTAATTTACACTCATTTCATGTTTAAAAGCCCTCCCATCAAATTTCATTACCCCCTCATTTCTCTGCAGTGCCTTGCTTAATGCAAGGAGAGCTGGAGCCAGGAGCAATGCAGTTGCAAGGGGTTTACTACCCCCCCACCCCCCTCCCCCCCCCCCCAACCCAAACA
>VWZI01019557.1:78475-90753 GCA_013396835.1 Psilopogon haemacephalus
GTTTCTGGGTTTGTTTTTTGTGGTTTTTTTTTGGGGGGTGGGGTGGGGTGTATTTACCTGCCCCAAAAAGAGATAAACCAAGATGACAGCATAACCAACACACTGCCTCTGCTCTCTATATGGCAGAAATAAGATGAGGCCAGAGCCTCTCTTAACAGACATCAATGCAGACATATTGTCTGGCTCAGTGTCACAGGAGAAGATGCCACGTCCCAAATCACCAGAAATCACCAGAAAGTACTTCACAGTGAGGGTGACAAAACACTGGCACAGGTTGCCCAGGGAGGCTGTGGCTGCTCCCTCCCTGGAGATGTTCAAGGCCAGGCTGGATGAGGTCTTGAATGTCCTGATCTAGTGGGAGGTGTCCCTGCCTATGGTGGGGGGTTGGAACTGGATGATCTTTGAGGTCTCTTCCAACCTAAACCATTCTCTGATTCTATGAAATCAGGGCTTTGTTTGACACAGTTTCCACTCAACTCAGAAGCATGAATGTACACCTCAAATAGCATCACAAAATGGTTGAGGTTGGAAGGGACCTCAAAGCTCATCCAGTTCCAACCCCCTGTGCCATACAGGGACACCTCTGCTATGAGGACAGACTGAAAGAGTTGGGGCTGTACAGTCTGGAGAAGAGGAGGCTCCCAGGTGACCTTCTTGTGGCCTTCCAGGGCTACAAAAAAGCTGGGGAGGGACNCTTGTGGCCTTCCAGGGCTACAAAAGAAGCTGGGGAGGGACTTTTTAGGCTATCGGGGAGTGACAGGACTAGGGGCAATGAAGCAAAGCTGGAGGTGGGGAGATTTACATTGGATGTGAAGAGGAAGTTGTTGAGCATGAGAGTGGTGAGAGCCTGGAATGAGGTTGTCCAGGGAGGTGTCTGGGGCCACATACTTGAAGGTGTTTGCAGCCAGGTTGGCAGAGGCTGTGGGCAGCCTGATGTAGGGTAGGGTGTCCCTGGGCATGGCAGGGGGGTTGGCACTACATGATCCTTGTGGTCCCTTCCAACCCTGACTGATTCTATGATTCTAAGCCCATTAAGGACAACTGCTGGGCACCACAGTCTGAGAACCCAGCTCCCTGCACTCAGGTATACAGAGGCTGTCTTCCATCCTCAAGCACGTAGCTGTCCCTCCTTTCTTTTTTCTTCCCCTAAGCTCTTTTTTATTTTAATCTCCTCTAATATACCAGGAGATTTTCTCTTTATCTATTTCCCCCTTTTATTTTTTTGATCCTATTAAGCTTCTGGCAATATCATCAAGAGACAATAGGGTTCAGAGGTTAATTGTGCCTTGTATTTAAAGGGTATTTCCCTTTTCCCATCTTAACTGTGTTCATTTTTAAATAATGCTTAAATAGAAACTGGAGGGAAAAAAAAAAAGAAAAAAAAGAACCACCACAAATCTAGCTCAATTTAAAATAAAAATTAAATAAAAGAGAGTTAAATTATGACATTCAAATAATTCTTTCCTGGAAGCCTTGGGGGAAACTCGATGGCACTGAGAAGTTAATGCAAATTGCCACTGTTAAGGTTAGATTAGAAAGAAAAATGTAAAAAATAACTCTTTCAATCAGCTCAGTTCTTCAGGAGCTACTGAGCCTGAAGTGATTTCACAGCACCTGAAGATCACTCCCTGTGATCTTTAAATATCCAAGAATTTGTATTACTTCCCTGCAGCCTTCTTTTAACACATGTCCATCTTTCTGAATTCATGGTGCACAGAACCAGACTTTGCACCTCACCTTCCTGCTTCCTATGTATCATCTCCCTGCTCATAAACCTCACAATAAGAGTTGCAGGATCATTTTGGTTGGAGAAGCCCTTCAAGATCCTTGTCTCCAACCATTCTTTCAGTCAACCAAGGCTGGTGCTAAACCATGTCCCTCAGCATCATATCTCTGCCTCTTTTCAACACCTCCAGGGACGGGGATGCAACCAGCAACCTGGGCAGTCTGTTCCAGGCTTTCAGGGAAGAAGTTTCTTCTAATGTCCAACCTAAACCTCCCCTGGTGCAACTTGAGGTTGTGTTTCAATCAGTCAGGAACCAACTTCAAACTATTTTCATCTATATGTCCAAGCATAAGTATCTTGTGCCATTCATGAGATCCTGGAAGAAGTGATGCATTCCCACAAGATGTCACAGAGTGCCAGGCTGGGAGAGACCCCAAAGCTCATCTGGTCCAACCTTTCTAGGTGATGGTGTAGTTGCAATGAGCTGGCCCAGCACCTTGTCAAGCTTGGTCTTAAAACTGTCCCACAAAGGGGACTCCACTGCTTCCTTTGGGAGATGATTCCAGTGTCCAACTGGCTGATCTACTTCTGCCTATCTGCTGCATCAACAGCTGGTGAGGTAAGACTGGGGAAGGGGGGAAAGGTGGTAGGGGTGGTTAGAGACCCCTCTTAGGGATTTTGATCTCTGGGAAGGCTGTGGTGTTTCTGTATTACCTTTTCATTGTATATATCTGTAAGTATCTGTTACACATTGTAAATATCTGCTTGGATATTGAGCATTGCTGTAAATATAAAGCTTCATTTACCAGCTTCCAGCCCTTCTGAGCCCTAGCCTGGGTTATTTCAAAGTGTGTGGGGGCAGGTAACTACTAAACCATCACACATGTCATCAGTCGTCATAACAGGAATCAGAGAATGGAACTAGGTGATCTTTAAGGTCCCTACCAACCTAAACCATTCTATGACAGACTTATTTTTTCCCTTTAAACAACTTGCTGGCAGTGGAACAGAAACCACAATGTCCATTAAACAGTGCTTGCCTTCAGACAGCTCCAGGACTCAGGCACTGCAGAAGAACATCTACCAACTTCCAGCTCTTCTGAGTCCCAGCCTGGGTTGTATCAAAGGGTGGGGGGGCAGGTAACTGCTAAACCATCACACATGTCATCAGTTGTCATAACAGGAATCAGAGAATGGAACTAGGTGATTCCAACTGAAACCATTCTATGCTAGACTTATCTTTCCCCTTTAAACAACTTGCTGGCAGTGGAACAGAAACCATACTGCCCATTAAACAGTGCTTGCCTTCAGACAGCTCCAGGACTCAGGCACTGCAGAAGAACATCTACCAGCTTCCAGCCCTTCTGAGTCCTAGCCTGGGTTATATCAAAGGGTGGGAGGGCAGGTAACACCACAGCAGCACTGCCTGCAGAATGTCCCCCATGCTTGCCAGAAATCCTGTGCAAAGAGCAGCAAACTTAATCCTGACCCCACCGAAGGCCTGACAATGACTCACAAAGCACTTCAAAGAGCTGTTTGAGGCACAACCTGCTCCTTTCATCAGAAACATCAGTCCCCTCTTCATCAAAATGGTGCGAAGCCGCTGCCGGGTCCTTTTTCATCACTGATTAAAAACTTTTGACAGTCATCATTTGGGGAGGAAACACACAGAAAAGAGCCATCTCCCATTAAATGCACAGATTGAAGAACACTATTGCCAGCCAAAGCTGATTGCCCCGTGGACAAAAAAAAAAAAAAATAAAAAAAAAATCACCAAATATGTCTGGAGTTTATAAAATGAAGCCCATCATCTGCTGAAGTGCAGGGGTGGAGTGCTGTCAGAGATGAGTAATGGCAGCAAAGCTATTCAAAGGCTCCCGAGCCTGCAGCAGGGTTTGATCTTCTCTCTCAAGTTTAACAGAAAATTGCTCATTGCCTTTGCAGGGCCTTAATAAAGGGTCCTCTTCTGGACCCAGAGGAGAGCAGAGGTGATCTTCCAGAGAAGGGCCATGAGGATGCTCAAGAGGGCTGCAGCACCTCTCCTGTGAGGACAAGCTGAAAGAGTTGAGGCTGTTCAGTCTGGAGGAGGTTCCCAGGTGACCTTCGTGTGGCCTTCCAGGATCTGAAGGGGGCTACAGAAAAGCTGGGGACTTTTTAGGCAAGTAGTAACAGGACTAGGGGGAATGGAGCAAAGCTGGAGGTGGGAAGATTCAGATTGGATGTGAGGAGGAAGTTGTTCATCATGAAAGTGGTGAGAGCCTGGAATGGGCAGTCCAGGGGGGTGATTTGGGCCACATCCCTGGAGGTGTTTAAGGCTGGATGAAGCTGTGGGCAGCCTGATGTAGGGTAGGGTGTCCCTGGGCATGGCAGGGGGGTTGGAAGTAGATGATCCTTGTGGTCCCTTCCAACCCTGGCTGATTCTAGGATTCTATGATCTTCCCTTTTTCCATAACACCAGGATCTGCCTGTAAATAAATGAGGCATAAGAGCAGGGTGCAGGGAGGTGGTAGAGTCACCATCCATGGAGATGTTCAAGAAAGGACTGTATGGGGCACTTAGTGCCATGGTCTAGTTGACTGGATAGGGTTGGGTGACAGGTTGGACTGGATGAGCTTCGAGGTCTCTTCCAACCTGGCCTACTCCACTCCACTCCACTCCACTCTACTTCACTCTCCACTCTTATTCTATTCTATTCTATTCTATTCTATTCTATTCTATTCTATTCTATTCTATTCTATTCTATTCTATTCTAATTCTATTCTATTCTATTCTAATTCTATTCTATCCTATCCTATCCTATCCAGCTGCAGAGGTACCTCTGCCCCACATCAGTGATGACCTAAGGGCAGATTCTAGTCATGATGCACTTAAGGATGGTTCCATGGACCTGTCCCCAGATTGACAGCGACATGACAGATCAGCTCTAGAACTTTCATAACTTTCAAGTCATGAAGGTCATCTATGCTGACCTGAGGTAGTTGTTTTCATGACTGACCTTAGAATCTCTCCACCCAGAAGTCACTCTTCTGCTAAATCATTCCCTGTGGAAGTTCCTACTCCAGCTGCACAGAGAGGGACTGCTCCTGCTTGGGTGGCCAATCTCCAATCTTACAGTATCTAAACATCCCTTTTTTTTTTTTTTCTTTCCCTCTCATCACATTAATGCTTCCCAGTCCCTTTCTGACCCTTTCCAAAGCCTTGGCAGCAGCCCAGCATGACTGCATCAGAGAAACAACCACCCATGGTAATGCAAGCTGAAGGAGCTCCCTATGAAAATACAGAGATTATTATATTTTTTTTGAGGAAAGCATCAACAGTGAAAAAGAGGGAGGGCTTCAGTGTCAGAGACACCACAGAAATCAGCTTTGCAAGCTCTGTGTCAGACGCTGATTGATGTTAAAGATCTGGTGGCAAACACCAAGAAAGCTGACAAGCTGCCTCTTGCAGCACACTGAGCCACCAGTAATTACATGCCTGAGATCTATTTTAACAAGGCAACTTTGGCTGTGCTCAGGCAGCATTTTGCTGAGAACCCTTAGCTGCTGCACACTGCAGCAGCCCAAAATGTGCATCACTTTTCTGAGGCACTCAGAGCCCTGGAATGGCTCAGGTTGGAAGGGACTTCACAGATAATCTACTCCAACCTCCCCACCATAGGCAAGGACACCTCTCAACTAGACTTGGCTGTTCAAGGCCTCTTCCAGCCCAGCCTTGAACACCCCCAAGGAGGAGGCAGCCACAATCTCCCTGGGCAGCCTATTCCAGAGACTCATCACCCTCATACTGAAGAGATTCTTAGAATCATAGAATGATTTAGGTTGGAAGAGACCTCAAAGATCATCCAGTTCCAACCCTCTGCCATAGGCAGGGGCACTTCCCTTCTTCTTAAGATCCAGTCTAACTCTGCTCTCCCTCAGCTTCAAACCATTCCCCTTTGTCCTGTTTCTAGACAGTCTTATGGAAAGTCCCTCTGCAGCCTTCCTGTAGGATCCTTTCAGGTACTGGAAGGCAGCTCTGAAGTGCCCCCTTGGCACCTTCCTTTCTCTAGGCTCTGGGCAGTATAGTAGTGAACTACTCCTGTAGTTTTCTATCGGTCTTTTGTGGGCATGAAGCTCTTAAACACCCTTGAACTACCTCCTCCTATCCCAAGGGTCATTTTACCTCCAGGTGTTAACTGAGCAAGTCAAAAAAACCTGAGTTCAAAGGCACTTAACCATGCCAGAAAAACACTTCACACAAGGACTCCTAGGAGACACTCATTTGTACCACTGGGCAGCACTTTCCTGCTTTGATGTTTTGACCACTACAAGAATAAAGATTCCTAGAAGCCTTTGAAGAGGGAAGATTGTTACATCTCACTCTATTGAGCAGAACAATTCAGGACCTTCTGCCTTCCCAGGAGAGGAGAGGTGACAAAAACTGCCCTTCTTTTGCTATCTACTGCAAGACCTGGAGCACTTCTAGAAGAGAGAGCAGTATTTTAGAGGAAAAAAAACCACAACCAAAAGCTAAAAGCTTCATTACTGAAATACTCTGTTTCTTAATCATAATTTGCATTTCAGATTGTCAAGAAATTCCTTAAAATAATTGCCCTCATTAGATGGAAGAGGCCAGATTATCATAACACCTCTTGTGATGCCCTTCAGTTACTCAGTTATATTTATACAGAAGGAAAACCCTAGCCAAAAGGGGGGAAAAGGGAAAAATCCAGGAATAGCCTGGAAGAGTGCTGCAAGAATCAATTGCCTGCAACACTTAACAGCAAGGCAGCCATCAGCCCAATTTCTCCAGCACTCGAGAGCAGCCTCAGGACTCACTGCACATATAATCACAGAATTGTTGAGGTTGGAGTGACCTTTGAGATCATCAGGTCAAACCACTCACCTAGAGCTCACAATCCCACCACTGCTAAGCCACAGCACGACAGATGCTGCCAAAGTATCACTTTCATGCTGCCTTCCTGCAGCCTTTTCACTTTCCCCATCTGCTGGCGATGATGCAGAGCAGCACTGCACCAGGAGAGGGTAATATGAAGATCTCCAGCTTGAGTCGTGCTACCCTCACACTGAGGTGGTTGGGACCACATCCCTGGAGGTGTTTGCAGCCAGGCTGGCAGAGGCTGTGGGCAGCCTGATGTAGGGTAGGGTGTCCCTGGGCATGGCAGGGGGGTTGGAACTGGCTGATCCTTGTGGTCCCTTCCAACCCTGGCTGATTCTATGACTCTGGGTACTTCCACATGACATCAATGAAGTTCTCTATACTTTTTTTTTTTACTGTTAAAGTGAGGCCAACATCTGTGATGAAGCATCTCTGAAGATTTCTTTCCCTCGAAGGCATTCCCTTTATGTTTGGATTCCAGACATGAGAGAGAAGAGGACTGCTGGGCTAAACTCAGTATTTATGTTCACAGCAGTATTAGATCGTTGCTGACAGGTGATGTGTTCACTCTGGGATTTCAAGTCTGCAACAACCTGACAAAACAAGCATTAAAGAGAAGACAAAAGAAAAGGCCAACATGATTAGATGTGTGCTCTTCCAGTGTCGTGGAGAGGACAGCAGTGCCTGGACTGGATGGAGGTCCTCATGATGCACCAAACACCAGTGAAGACCCCATAGTGCTGCAGTCACAGCATTGCCCTGGGAAGGTCACACATTCAGAAGAAACCAAACCAACAGGCTACCTGAAAACTCAGTATTCTGTACCTGAGCAAAGGGCAAACAACTTCCCCTCCCTCTCTCACTTCTCTGTTTATTGCTTGATTTAAAACCCACTAGCACAAAGCCTTCATTCCGAAGCCAAAATGCTCTGCTCTCATTTCACAGGTACTGTACCTCTGTGTACACCCCACTCAGTAACAATCAGCAGTCAGGACAGTTTCCTTACTGTCACCACAGTGAAGCAATTATCCAATTATAAGAAAAAATCTGAATTCAGGAGGACTAAGACCTGACCAAGACAGGGAAGTGTGATCACAGGATGATAGGGGTTGGAAGAGACCCAAAGAGATCATCCAGTCCAACTCCCCTGCCACAGCAGGACCAGACAATATAGCTCAAGTCACACAGGAACACATCCAGACAGGCCTTGAAAGTCTCCAGAGAAGACGACTCCACAACCTCTCTGGGGAGTCTGTTCCAGTGCTCTGAGACCCTTACAGTCAACAAGTTTCCCCTTGTGTTGAGGTGGAACCTCCTCTGCTGCAACTAATATCCATTGCTCCTTGTCCTATCCCAGGGAGCAAGTGAGCAGAGCCTGTTCTCCCTGCCCCTCTCCTGACCCCCAGCCCTCAGATATTTATAAACACTTATTAAGTTCCCTCTCAGTCTTCTCTTCTCCAGACTAATGTGCATTGCCCAGGGAGGTTGTGGCTGCTCCCTCCCTGGAGGTGTTGAAGGCCAGGCTGGATGAGGTCTTGAGTGACCTGATCTAGTGGGAGGTGTCCCTGCCTATGGCACAGGGGGGTTGGAACTGGATGATCTTTAAGGTCTCTTCCAACCTAAACCATTCTATGATTCTATGTTTACTCCCTAGTAACATGGAGAGAAAGCTGTGAGGTCAGGAAAGAGTGAAATCCCTCCAGTTTCTGTCACCCAAGAGCCATTGTGAGTCAGAAGAACCCAAAAAATTCTCTTGGAAAATCTGGACCAAGGAGGCAGGTGATTTCCAGGACCTGAAAATGCTGCCTCATGTACATTTGGTCTGATGGAAGATCAGGAAGAGTGTCCTAAAACCAGAGTTTTTAAACTGTTCTACTTAAGACAAGTGCATGTAGGCAAGTCCTGACGGAACCCAGGAGCATGCACAGACTTTGCTATGCCTTTTCCAGGTTAATAACAAAGATAAAGAATTAGAAATAAAGGAGAACTTGCAAACCATCTGTAAAGTAAGATGCATAGGAAGAGGGAAATGCCCTCCATGCTTTCCAGGTCTCCACACACTTGACAGCCCTGAAGTCAGGCAGGCAGAGCCTCACTTAACGCACACACACACGCACAGGCTTAACCGGCAGCATTTCACTGCTGCAAATGTTGCTTCTTTTTAATAACCTGAGGCTGCCTCAGCTCCTCAGCCCCGTGAGCGTAGAGGCAAGACTCAGAAGGCAAGGAACAACCATCAGGATGGTGAACGAAAAACCAGCAGAGACGTGTCTTCAGGGCTCCAGCTGAGCGGCGGCGCTTGACTTCGTGCTGAGCCCTCCCGGCTGCTTTCTCCTTCCTCCAGTCACGAATGTGAACTCTCCCATCTAGAACTAAAGAGTTAAAACACAAACAAACGCAGCTGTTAATAGGAAAAAAACTGCCCAGTGACATTCTGTGACTACAGCAGGTACTTCACAAATGGCTTGCCGCCGGCAAAGCCCAAATGCGCTGCTTGTACAGGGCGCAGCAAGCCGCAGCCAGCCAGGGACTGGCTGATCCCCTGTGAGGTGCTTCACTCTCAGGCTGAGTGCTCTCAGCTATCATCTTTGGCATCATCTCTGCAGAGGTTGTGTTTGCCTGGTTTATGTCTAGCAGTTAGGATCACAGAATCATAGAATGGTTTGGGTTGGAAAGGAGCTCAAAGCTCAGCCAGTTGCAACCCCCCTGTGCCATAGGCAGGGACACCTCCCACTAGAACAGGTCGTTCAAGGCCTCATCCAACCTGGCCTTGAACACCTCCAGGGAGGTTGTGGAGCACAGAATCCCTGAGCCTCCAGTGGTGGTTACTGAGATCTGTATTAGACTCGTGAAGGAAAATAATTCCTAGTTTCTCAGAGCCAGGTCTTGTTTTTTTTGGTNAGACACATATATATATATATATATATATAACAATAATAATAATGAGAGAATAATAATAATGAGAGAATAATAATGCTCCCTGAGCAACCTGGGCCAGTGTCTCACCACTCTCACTGCAAACAACTTCCTCCTAACATCCAGTTTAATCTCTCCTCTGCCAGTTTAAACCCATTACCTCTTGTCCTGTCATTACAAGATTTTGTGAATAGTCCCGCCCCAGCCCTTCTGTAGACCCCTTCAGATACTGGAAGGCTACTATAAGGTCTCCTGGAAGCCTTCTTTTCTCCAGGCTATAGAGCCTCAACTCTCTCAGCCTGTCCTCACAGCAGAGCTACTGCAGCCCTCTGAGCATCTTCGTGGCTTCCTCTGGACTTGTGCCAACAGTTCCATGTCCTTCTTCTGTTGGGGGCTCCAGAACTGTACAGAGTACTCCAGGTCCAGGTTCTGTGCTGCTATCAGACCTACTGGACACACCTGGGGCTTAGAAGAGTTAACTGGTACCATTTACTATTCAAAAGGTAATAAATCCAGTGGAAGCTCACTAGCACACACTCAAGCCAGGATAAATTCATCCCTCCAACATTTCCCTGTGACTCACAAACAGACCTGACCTCATACAAAGCCAGGCCAGAAATGGGTTCAGCACAGCTTCAAACCTATCTGCCTGCAAAGATGAAGAAAACTGAAGAGGGATAGAGCTACTTATGATCTAGCAGCTTTTTCTCTTAGAAAACCAGCCCTGTGTTGGACAAGGAGCCTGATCAAAAGAAAATGCCAGAGATCAGCTACTATCAGCTCTTTTTCTGTTCATGTATGTGCACCCATCTGTTTTCCATGTCTTCCAGAGAAAAAAGACTTCAGCAAAGGTGACAAGAGCTGTAGCCCTGCTCTTTTCTACCCATTTTGGTGTGAGCCACGTCCTTCCAGACCACCTGCTGACACAATGCCCTTGTTAAAGTGGTGTGCTACTGAAGGCAAGCATCAAATGATCCCTACTGAAGCCCCAGGGTGTTTCTAGTACTAAGGAAACCCCAACCTTAATCCTAGTTTTTCCTCCGAGGTAATGTACACACAGCACCCATGCCAAATTCAACTGCTCCTTCTGTGTAACAGGTTGTAAATCTACTCCACCTCCCCCTAACCACAGGGGACTGTGAACATGTCAGCCCCTTGCAGAGGATGGTAAATACAAAGAGTTTCAGGAAGGTTTCAGCTTTCAGCACTGCCAAGGTTACACAAACCCTTAGTGGATGGTGCAAGCTAAGCGCTGGCAGCAGCTACGTTGCACACTCAGGATTATTTGCCAAGGGTTTATTTGATCAGCATTTTCCAGCAGACATAACAACTGTTGGGACACAAGAAGTTAACACACTTCCAAATCTGAAGCAGCCTTAATCCTGACAAAACCTTGGAGAACTTTTTATTCTTGCAAGGCTAGACTTTGGCAGCTGCACAGGTAGCTGTGTTACTGCTAGGCTAGGCTTTGCCAAACTCCACACTGACCAAAACCCCTACCACAAAAACCAGCTACACCACTAACCACATGACCAGAGGGAAAAAAAACCCACCAAAATAGTGGTGTGCAACCACAGCAGCTTGCTCCTGAGCTCCTTCTGTCATGCTACACAGGTTATACAAGACATAGAATAGAATCATAGAATCATAAAATCATAGAAGCAGTTAGGGTTGGAAGGGACCACAAGGATCAGACAGTTCCAACCCTCCTGCCATGCCCAGGGACACCCTACCCTAGGGCAGGCTGCCCACAGCCTCTGCCAGCCTGGCTGCAAACACCTCCAGGAATGTGGTCCCAAACACCTCCCTGGGCAACCCATTCCAGGCTCTCACCACTCTCATGCTCAACAACTTCCTCCTCACATCCAATTTGAATCTCCCCACTTCCAGCTTTGCTCCATTCCCCCTAGTCCTGTCACTCCCTGAGAGCCTAAAAAGTCCCTCCCCAGCTTTTCAAGCCTCATAAGTACAGGTTCCTAGGGGAAAATGGGTGAATGCCAACACAAAAAAACTCTGAGGAGCCCCAGTGAAAGGCTCTGCGTTTGATGGCCCCAAAAATCACCCGCACTTGGAAGGAAAAAAAACAAACACCACCTCTCCAGTCAAACAATGGCATCAAAACTTTAACTACAGGGCTGTCAATTTTAGACACAGCCAGCCCAGGAAAAGCTCTCTGCTGACAAGACCTTACAGATCCCCTTCAAAAGAGTTTTTAGCAACAGCAGCCTGGGGCAATGGGCACACAAAAAGCATTCAGTTTTCCACACAGGTATAGAAAGCAGTTAAAAAAAACAACCCTGCATCACAGAAGCTTTTCAGCTGAGTTTAACTGCAGACGGAGGAGGTAAAATATCACGAGCAAAGAAAAACAAATCTCCTTTCTTTACCTTTAAATACTTGATGATTGTTCTTGAGGAGTGTCTGCAGGCCTCCATATTCATTCTTTAGCCTTTTCAAGGTCTCCTTAGTTAAGTGTTCTGCTACTTCCTTCAAGGAAAGGCTTTCTGCAAGAGACAGGGGTGTAGCTATGAGAAATGTATGCAGGGAAGGTTAACTTCTATCCAAGTTGATGATTCTCAGTAGAGTCTACGAATTCTCTCCTAGTTCTACACCAACCAGGATCAGGCAGGTTGTATATTTTATAGTGTCTGTAAAAATGCAGCTTTCATTCTACAGGATTCAGGTCAGAATCTCCCCAGAAAACTACATTTTTTTATTTTCCCTGACGTTTTTTTTTTTTTTTTTTTTTTTTTTTTTT